>BQNB010194164.1:0-11475 GCA_026074375.1 Tanacetum coccineum
TGTGATTTCCCACTACGCTAGCAACGGGGTGGGTTTTCAAACTAAGAACATCGGTCGTTGGTTGTGATATCCTACTAGGGAGCGAGGCCTAGGTAGGTGTTCAAACTAAGCAACGCATTCCTAGCTTTAAGAACTTATGATTATAATGATGAAGATGTTGCAAAAAGTTCTACAGTTAAAATCTCGTTCTTTAAAATCAAGTTACAAGGTCCTAATAAGTTGTTGCTTTGAGTCATGATTCATCTTGAATCACGACTATGGAAATAAGTTGATCTATGGTTGAGTTGAAATGAGTACACACATTTAAATCATATATTCATGTTGGGAGTTAAAAGTTCACAAGTCATAAGTATGAGTGCTTAGCATTTAGACTTATATTGACAAATGATCTTGTTTAATTGCTTGGTTTGGAACTAGTGAAAAATCGGGGACGATGAATTTATCCGTCAGGACATCCGTAGATTATTCTATGGGCGTTTCTCATTCTATGATCCCAATGTTGATATAATAAAGGAAGTCAAACAGGAAGTCGAGAAAAGAAAAAGGAAAATCCAAAAATATTAGGGATAGTTAGTGTATAGATAAAAAATGGTGAAAACGGGACTTGTCGAAGCTTTTGATTCTTTAGTTCCCCTTGACGAACACTTAGCTACTTTTCGAGGTTATTAGTCGAGGGGGATTGAGATTCTTAGTTTTCGTAAATGTTTACTTCATAACATTGCGTGAGGACACGGCAATACCTTAGTATGGGGGATTTTGGTATGTGTTTAATTACACATACCTTTTACCTTTAAAAACGAGCTAAAATAACCAAAAACGGACTTAAAATGCCAAATATACGCTTGTTTTGCTAATTGTGTTGTGCAGGAACGGATATCTAAGAAAAGGACGAAAAACGAAGCCAAAACGACAAAACCGGACACGGAATGGAAAAGCAGGAAAAAGACAAAGTCCAGTCAAACAAAAAGCCTGAAAAAGTCAACAGAAAGTCAACCCCGACAAACCCGAAGCCAAAAAGTCAAGAAAAACAAGTTTAGGGACTAAACTTGTTAAATCCCTAAACTTGTCTTAAAAGAAGAAAAGAAGGAAACAAAGAGGAGGGTTAATTCTGCCAATTTGGCAAAGTTAAACCACAAGGGGCAAAGCTGCCAAGGTCAAAGAGTTATAACTAACAAGGACGTGTACTGCAACTCCATGTATAACCTTTGGGGACTGAAACTGCCAAGTCCCCAAACTTGCATTAACCAAGGACGAAAACTGCAAACACCATATACACCTTGAGGGACCAATTTGGTCAAATCCCCAAACTTTTGCCCTGTCACCTCTAACCCTTTATAACATTTTTCCCGCCCTTTTCAAACCCCAACCAACTCACGGGTCTCCTTCCTCCCCTTTATCCTGCAAACCCAAACAACCCCATGGACAATCACCCCCCTCCTCTCCACTATCTTTCCCACCTAAAAAGGGGCTTTGCCATGTTGGCAATCCAAACCCCCACCAAAAATCATCAAAGGGTTGAAAAATGTCGACTTGGGCACCAAGGGAAATGAAGGGCCAAGATCAATCCTGTTTGCACACTCACAACAAACACACTTCAAATGTGTGTCTACAAAGAAGCACACTTGCAAGATGACAAGAATTCCAAGCAAAACCCTAGTCGTATTTTCCTATTTAAAGCATTGTAAAGCCCTTGAGGCTGGGTGTGTAATTTTAAGTAGTTTTTAGTGTTTAAAGTTTTAGTTTTCAGTAAAAAGTCTTTTATGTACTTGTACTTCAATTTTTAATGAAAATTCAGTTTTAGTCTTGCAATTGTGTTCTAAGTTACAATCTTTTCTTTAAAACCTTTTAAATATAAGCCATTTTTATAACCTGTTTTTAGAAAACTTTTAAGGAAAATTCAAAAAAAAGAAAGGGACAAAGTTACTGTATGATTGATCAAGTATGGATGAATAAGCAAAATTGGAAGGCTTATTGGGATTGCTTAGTTTAAGCTTATTTATAAGCTGTGGGTAGGTTTTAGAGCTTAATTAGGTCTCAAAACCCCTGTTTTGAGCAAGGGTTAAAGGTACAATTCCTTTTAAATTTTGCTTAAAAGTTATTGTAGCAATAGCTTATTAGCTTTTTTTTTAACTTATTACTGTTTTTTTGTGCTTATTAGTGTTTATTAATGTCTAAATATGCCTTTTAATGCTTTTCATTTCATTCTCATGCAATTTGATCCAAAACTGTCAAAGATAGCTTAAAACTGTCACTAGCTTATTGTCTTTTTAAGTGCTTATTTGATATGCTTTTTACCTTTTTATTGTTTAAAATTGTTTAAGTAGTAGTAGCCTGTTAAATTTTTTAGTTTACTTCAGTTTTTATAGGTTTTAAAATCACTTTGCAAAATTAAAGAGGTGTTTGGGTTAACAATGAAAACGGGTCAAAAATGGTTTTGGTATGGGTTGGGGTCACAAGTGATTTTTAGCTTAAGTATTTGAGGATATTTAAGCTTGTTTTGCTAAAACTTTTTAGTCAAAAGTCTGTTATTCAAGTTTTCTAAGTGAACAATTGAAACTGTGGTTTTTAAAAAAAGCTACAAATAAGCTCTTGTAATTTTGAGTTCTGGTTTTAAAAAAGGAGTGTTCTTGTGTGTTTTAAACAAGCTGACAAAGCCTCTTTGTGTCACTTGACTCTTTGAGTCAAAGCCACCAAGTTTTTAAATGTCAGTTTTTAAAAAACTAAAAGCCCTTTTTCACTCTCAAAATTCAGCAGGATTATGAGTGTTTTAGTTTCTTAAAAGTTGTGCACAAATCCATTTCCTAGTATTATTAATCTGTTTCAACTTTTCCTTTTCATTTGAGCTTATTTGACAGCTTAAAATAAGCTGTCAATTAAGCCCTTATCTTTAGCTTAAGTTTTACCGTGGTGCTAAGGGGCCAACTTTAAGCCCTCTTTTCTAGCTTTTTAGTTAGACCAAGCCCTAGATTTTGGCTTATTTGAAAGCCAATAAGCTCTTAGATAAGTACCCTTAATCTTAGTCCTTAAGGAACCCTTCTTGTTGCTTATTTTAGAGCCAAAGTGTGACTCTAAGCCATTTCACACCAACAGTACTAACTTCCAAGGTTAGTACTGCTGTGTGCATAAGCCACTTTCTAGCTTATTGAGCTTATCTCCACTTGCTCAAATTGTGTTCCTAATAGTTTTTTTTGGTTAGATTGTTAAGATATGTTGCTTATTTGCCATTTTCATTGCTTAATTTTGTGTTGACAATGAAAGCTTTTAGCTTTTAAGCTTAGTTTAGTGTTCTGTCATTTAAGCCCTTTTTCCAGCTTATTTAGTTTATGCATTCTAGTACTTATTGCTTATTTAGGCTAGCTTAGGAACCCTCTTAGCTTATTTATCCTAGCTTTAGCTTAAATGTCCACAAAGTCCAAAAAGACTTAGCTAGTTTAAGCCATTAAAGCTCCTTTAAGAGCAACTGTCGTTTCAAAACTCATTTTTAGCTTTTTAGAAAAAATTGTAGTTTTGAAAGTTGTTAAGCTCATCAAGCTTGACAACTTTGGTTCACAAAGTTTTTCCAAAAAAAAAGGGGAAGCCAAGGGGTTACCCGGGTGAGCAAGACTCGAACCCGGGTCTCCACCCTCGATACATCCCCTTTATACACACACCACTTACCGCTGCGCCCTTGGGACTTTTACGTTAGTATCCCAAGTCCTTGTATTTAAGGGTGTTTTTGCTTTAAGTCCTATAAGCTGTTATAGCTTATTTTCGGGCTTATTTATAAGCAAATTTTTTGTTTTTTATTTTTCATAGGTTAATCATAGTGTAAAGTATTTTTAGTAAAATTTTCAGAATTTTTCAAAGTCGTTTGATATTTTTTATAATTTAATTTAGTTAAAAGTTTAAAAAATTCATAAAAAATACAAAAATTATCAAAAAAATATTTTTCTTTTTTAGAAAATTTTCTTTAGTCATATAGTTTGTAGGAAAAATATAAAAATTTTCGTAGGGTCGTTTTTATCACTTTTTGCTTTTTAAAGAACGGGTTCGCGCGGTTTTTGCCTTGACTCGTTTTTGAGTCAAACGACCTCCGTTTTCAGTCTAGCCTTTTTCATTCTTCGTTATTTGTCCCCTAGAGTAGTTTAAGAAAGTGGATAAATTTCTCCTATGGTTAATTTGAAGATTTTTTAGGTTTTCCCCCGTTGTTCGGGGTCCTGCTCGTCCAGTTTTTTTAGCTTAATTCGTAAATTTAGAGGTTTTTCTTAAACATTTTTGTTTGTTATTGTCTAATCTACCTTTCCACACTCTCAAATCAATTCTCTCCTTCAAACTCAAATCTTCCGACTGTATCGATTTTCCAGCACAGCCTCATTGGGGATTAACGACCCGGGAAAAGTCTATACTGCTCCTGGTTTCATTGATTTGTTTTGTTTTTAGACTTATATATATTTTATATTTTATCTTATATTATATATATTTAGTATAAAATTTAACAATCAATTTTTGGCGCCGTTGCCGGGGAGGCTGTGAAAACGATTATCGTTACGTTTGACAATTTTCGATTAACAAAACCTATTGTAAGATTTCTTATACTTTTCCTTTTCAATTTCATCCAATTTTGCTTTCAATCAAAATTGGGTATTTTTATAGTTTTTTATTAAGTCTAGATAATACATAAATACAATGATTTCCGTAGTCATAGGAATTCAATACATTCAATAGGATTGAGTCACATTATTTTTTTTGTTTCAAAAATTTTATAAAAAATATATACATATTTTTCAAATTATTTTAAAAATAAGAAATTTTAAAACAAAAGTCTACACATTGTTGATTCATGCCAAAAACATGTTAAAACGATTATACATTGTCCATCAAAAAATATATTTCTAAATGTATACTTTTCGAATCAATGAATAATATTTTATAAAAATAAAGGGGTGTTTGGTTCGTTTCTTAGGATCAATTTTTAGAGTCGAAATGACCATCACTATAGTTTTGTCACTTGTATAAACACTTAACAAACTTGTATAAGTCATCAAGATATATATATATATTGATACATTTTATAAAAGGTATAAAATAAAGGGGCGTTTGGTTCAATATTTTAAAACATGGTTTGGAGTCAAAACAAACACTATTTAAATTTTGCAAGTAAAAAATAATAAACTTATACTTGTCAACAAAATATACACTTAACGTATAGTTTTCGACAAGCTTAGACAAATTTTTCTTGATAAGGGAGTGTTTGGGTCATTGTCTTGATGTTGAAATACAAAACTAATATATACTCTTCGACATTCTAGATTAAGTCAAAAATAAATTAAAGAACATATGGATCACTTTTTAGGTTTTTATTTTTAGAGTCAAAGTGATCTTTGTCCCACATTTGTTATTTAAAAAAAATATTTTCTCTATTACTTTTCTTTTTGTAACATCTTATTTTGTTGATATCTTGTTTAGGTGATAATAATGCCTCGAGCTACCATTGGTGACACATCTCTTACCCGTTCTTACATTCCAAATGTATCTCAAACACCCAATATCGCTCCTTCTATTGCCCACTTCTACAAACCCATCGAAAATTGATGCATCTATGAGGGTAGAGTTGATCAACTTTATTACACCTCTGATCATATCGATCGTTGCTTTTCTAACATTAGTCTTAATTGTATCTACGAAATTAATGAGCCAATTGTCCCTAGTTTCATTCTCGATTTCTATAGTCAAGTCACTCTTCAAAGAGATGACTCTGGCGTCATTCTTATTTCCTTCATGATTCAAAATGAATTCATCATTCTTTCCCTCCAACAATTCGGTCAAATCCTTAGAATTCCATTCGATGGCCAAGCCGTTGACCATAGTCAATAGTATATATATATATATATATATATATATATATATATATATATATATATATATATATATATATATATATATATATATATATATAATATAGGTAAATCGGCAAACAAACCAACTCATGAATAAAATATAATTCCGAAAGCTTCAACTTCAAAGGTGACCCCTTCTTAGTCGTTTCCCGGGTTATTTTTGTTCCAGACGAGGCGTGAATTGAACTTCGTGTCAACGTTTGTAATCGGGATTTTGAATAGATTAATATTTTGGATTTGGTTTTTATATCTACTATTTTAAAAAAATTACCAATTTTTAATACTAGTTATAATAAGAATACTAATAATATCAATAATACTAAAAAAACGCAACTAATAAAAGCAAACAAAATGGTTCAAATATATCTAAAGAGATATGCTTGTCAAGTAAATAATGTTTAGATTCTTAAGTGTGGATTTTTAATGACGACTTATTCCTATTAATAAACCAAATCATCAAAACGTTGACTTAATATTGAAAATGATTTTTTAATGAGAAATTAATTGCTAAATTAAAGCCTATATAATCTTGCGGATTGTGCCCGTTCGACTAAACAAAACTTTAATCTAAATAATTTTCACAAAATATTAATCACTAGTTACTTTTTATTATTCCATGATATCTATGCTAAAATAATAAGCATACCTATGCTACGGATAACAACTAAAGCAACAATAATAATGATTAAGATAAAAATGGCGATAAGCATAAAATAAAGAAATAAAAGAGATAAGAAAAAGATGAAACCCGGAATTAGCTCGGCGTGACCCGGAGATAACGACCCCATCGACGATCAAATTAATAAAAGTCAAACCTTTATGAAATAAATCTATCTTCTAAGTAAAAAAAATGATTTGTTTATGTAAAGTAATCTTAATGCAAAATGATTTGTAAACTATAAAATAATGATTAAAAAGAAAGTAACTAAATAAAGAACTGATATTAAAAGTTTGGTTCAAAATTAAAAGACTTAGCAAATCATGAGTTTTGGTTGACGTTAAAAGAGAAGTAAAGATGGGATATCAAAAAAACAAAATTCGTTAATAAGACACCAATTAAATGAAACAAAAATAAGATATGCATTTCAATAATTAATTCTGTCAACCCATTATAAGTTCAAGTAACTATTAAACTACTTGAAAAATTCAAACTTATAGTAACTAACAAAATGAAATGACGGCTGAAAAAGTTATACTAATTGATGGATGGGTGGTAGTCACCGACTGTTGTTGTGATTCACGTTCAAAGAAAAGATATGAAAAAAAACATACCAACAAAATCGTACAGAACATAAGAATGAAAGCGGTGCTCGTCTCTTCTTAAAACAAAATCGAACCAATCTTTTTATAGAATAATCTTGAGAGTACAATGCTTGGAAGGGTAAATGATGCTTATAACAAAGCTTAAAACAAAGAATTTAACATAACTGCAATAAAGTAAATGTTGGAAAAGAAAAGATGAGATGATATTTTCTTTGAATGAAATCCTCCCCTATTTATAGGGGAGTCTTGTACACTATGTGAGGTAAGACCATCAATGCCTTCAATGCTTTCTATAATTGATTATGGAAGGTCATAACTTTTGTCAACTTATCTTGAAACCGCCTCATTAATTCTTTGACCGCTATTTTTGGCTCATATTTTATGATAAAGATGAAGCGGGTAACGATCGTTAGATGTTAGAACTAACGGTGTTAAGTCTCCAAGTAGGCTTCTTCTTGGGTCGATTTGGTTATTTCCACATTGGGCTTCTTTCTTGGCCAATTTTCTTTATAATTTGGGTCGGTCTTGGCCCATTAATTTTGAGCTAGGAATGGCCCACTTTGCAAAATGTCTTCAGCTTCCGCTCTTTCTTGCTCTTTCTAATCTCGTGCTCGATTTTGTCTGTTTTGTCTGTTTTGGCTTCTTTTTTGTCTTTTTGTATATATCCAATACCTGCACATTCAATAACACAAAATAAGCATATATTTGGCATTTTATGTCCATTTTTGGTTATTTAAGCTCGTTTTATTAAGGAAAAGGTATGTGTATTTAAGCACATACAACCGTCTTCACTAATGAATTGGATCTTGGTGCTCTTGCATACTCTCAAGAGACTGAAAGACCATATCATACCGATCTTCCTACTCCTGATGAAATTCATCAATTTATTCAATTCGAGCGTGTTGACTCTAATCGTATCATCAAAAATAAAAACGTCATTCTTTCGCCAAATCAAGTTCTAACCAAAGAGCTTAGACGTGATTTGAAGAGATGGAACGAACTTATTTATGAAAATGTGTTCAGATTAGGAGGACACCGAGACCATCTCCTGACTTGCCTTGCTTATATATTATATTGTATCCTAGCCAAGCAATAATATAATCTTGCCTATTTCTTTGTCAAAAGAATTAAAAGTGCACGAGCAACTCCTAAAGCTCATCTTCCTTATGGTATGTTCTTGACACGTCTCTTTCGATATGTTATGGAACATTACCCTTATCTTGACAATGGCATTTACAATGTCATTGATCATGTCATGCGTCCACTCGCTCTCAAACAAACTCGTCGACCCCGAAGTGATTATGGAAAAGCCCGACACTCTATTTCATCAACTTCCGCCCATCACAACCGTGGATCTTCATCTCACCAAGGAGATGATGATGATGAGGATGATGGTGCTTCTCGTGCTAGTACTCCATCTCCTACTACTTATCTAAACTCTCTCGAACCACTCAATTACGAACGATATGAAATTCCCTCTCCTCCCGAACAAAGTAATGATCTCCTCTTCGAGAGACAAACCAAATTGCTTAATCAAACGTAATAGATCCATAAAGAGATTAGAGGTGGATTCAAGTCATTCAGAAAGGCATTGCGAGGAGTCTTCGGGAAGAAAAAGAAGTGATGATGTTGATTGGTGACCTGTTTGGTAGAATAATCGATTTAGGAACTTATTTGAACTTATGCTTATGACTATGTTTATGGTTAATTAATTATGTGATGACAACCCGACTTGGTCGGATGAATTTAAACTAGGTTATGCTTGCTTTGAATCTCTAATTGTTATGTGATATGCTTTTAATTATTTTTAGCTCATACATTTTATTATTACATGCATGCATGATATACTTGTTTCTATACATATATATTCACATGGGACTTGCTGCAAATTGATCACCAAAACATAACCCTTCTTACAAAAATTTTGTAAAAATCAAATTTTTGGTCGTCTGGAATTCATCAGGTGGGCGGCCCTATTAATTCATAAAGGGAGGCCCCTTTAATTTTAAGGGGACCGGCCCCTAATTAAGGGGACCGGCCACTTGGGTCACGAATTTTACTGTTTCTTTCTTTTTTTTGACTCCCTTTTACCTAGCCTCAGCTATCATTACCAGGATTGCTAGAACAAATTTTGGAAATTTCTAAACCAATTCAAACTCATTCCATTTTCAAACAAATCTCTTCCAATAAATTCCCTCCAAATGCATATCACCAATTCATCATCTTCCTCATCCATTATCAACCACTATAGACCTCCATGGCATCCACTAGAGCTTCCATTTCTAAAGCCTCCAAGAGACTAAAAATTAATATCATTCAACCAAAATAATTATTTGTGGATTTAACCCAAGATGACACAAAAACTCCATCACCCAAACTTCAACTCTCATCACCTAGCGCTCCTAATGCACCCTTTAAAACACCATCAACCAAAGATACTTCTTCATCTTTAATTGACTACATACCTAAATCACCAACCTTATCCACATCACTTTTACCCAATGATTACTTGAACCCACCAACATCTCCTCCTCCAAGAGTTTCTTCATCGCCTCCAACTAAAGAAAATGCATCAATAGACATCACTCTCACCCTTTCACCGCCCATATTTGGTCATCCTATTCCTTGGAACCTTCTTAAGGCACATGGATATTCATGTTTGTGTTGCATTCACAATCGTACTCTCATATTTGGGTTGAGAGATGAACTCCAATATATGTTCTCCTACATTGAACATATGCTTTCACAACCTCCTTTTCCAAACACTCCACCACCATCAACCTCACCTAACTAAACATACTCTATGTTTAGTTAATATTTTCAAACAATTGTCAACAACCCTTTTGCAAGCAAGTCCTATGGAAATTAGGATATTTATAGTTTAATTTTTATGAATGATGTACTAATATGCTTCAAGCATATTATTTCTATCTTATGCATGTATGATTGTGTTGTATACACAGGTTTTATTTTAAATGAATGGTCTTTGCTATTATGTTTAATGTATGCATATTATTTTTCCTTTCTTTGCTCCATATGTTAGAAAATTGGTGTGGTTCTTCTAACTTGTTTTTGTAGCAAAATTACCATATCTCGATTCCTTGGTGCTCTCGAACGAGGGGGAGCATTTATTCTGTCATTTTTACTAATATTAATCGGCGAAGCCTTTTTGATTCTACAAAAAGGGGGAAAATTGGAAATAAACTCACTAAATACTTGGTTAAAAATTAATTTTTCATTTATTGAGTTTAAGTTTTGTAATCATCAAAAAGAGAGAGATTGTTGATAGAAATAATGCCTAAAAATATTGTTAATATTTTTTGATCTCTCTACATTTTGATAATCACAAAATGTAAAAACAATTAATGAAAAATTAATTATAAACAAGTAATTAGTAGTAAATTTTCAATTCAAAAATTTCATTACTTAAAGGTATGAATAAACAAATGCTTAATGTATTTTATGATCAAAGGATTTTTTTTAACCTCACACTTTTTATAAAAATGACACAAACATTTTTATATATTTTACAAAACATTTTTAGATTTATAAGAAATGTTTTATTCAAATAAATATTTTGAGTTCAAATTTTCTACCCAAAAACAGCTAGAAATATTCCAGAAAACACCTCCCCCAGAAAAGACAAAAAAGGGAGCGTCAGGCATGGGCGGCCCCCTTAATTATAACGGGTGGCCCCCTTAATTTTAAGGGGACCGGCCCCCTAATTAAGGAGACCAGCCATTTTTTTGTCTCAGCTCCCCTATAAATACTGGACTATTCCTCACTGATTTTCTTACCTTTTGCACACACTTTCTTTCTGTTCTAAATGAGTTTATAATCACCTACAAATCCATTGATCATTTAATCATAAAGCCTTGTTTCCATGTGATCCAAGCGTTGATCTTCAAGTTCAAAAGAAGAATACTTCTTATCATCAAGTCAAAGAAGTGTTATAGTTTAGTTGGCATTGTTGTGAAGTTGTATTAGATCTTGTAAATCATTTGTGTATATTGTGAAGGTGTGTATCGTAGTTGTAAAAATTGTTAGATTGTGGTGATCATTGTAAGTATTGTTGGATCGGAGTGATCTTTGTAAGTAGTGTAGATTGGTGTGATCGTAGTAGTGTTTAGGAAAAGTGAAGTTAGGAATCATAGTGAAGAATTTGTGAATCATAGTGAAGAAGTTGTGAATTGTTGTGAAAAAGTTATGATAGATTGGTTCTAGCTAGGATTAAAACTCGACATTTACTTAGTTTTGGAAATTGGTGTAAGCTAAGTTGTGTACGGTTTTCTCTGCCTAAAGGGAGCTTGTTGACATAGTGAAGAAAACTCTCGAG
>BQNB010194166.1:0-11474 GCA_026074375.1 Tanacetum coccineum
TGAATTGGAGAACTAAAATAGAATAATCTCACAGCTGGATTGTATGTAAGAAGTGTTTTGTGTCATCTAGTGGGAGACTTGTGGTTAAACTTTGGGATGATAAGGGGTTCATGATTTTAACTTTTATTCATGGGTTATACATAGATATGGATCCTCATGAATTCTCACATGTCTATCTAATTATTATTAGTGTGTTTGTGATGAATAGAGGCATGTTATTGTATGATTATTGGAGAAAAAGTTAAACTGTCAGACAAACTTAGTACTGCTAGTGTTAACTAAGTACTGATAGGTTACCGTTTGTACTGTTTGGCGGAGAAATCAGTTATCATTAATTAGATATAACCGTTGAGATATTTTTCCATGTATTTCGCTTATAGGTTACTTCAATTGGATAATTCGTGATACTTCTCTAACTTATAAGATTTCTTCAAGTTAAAATCACTATTTATTCAGTCGATCATATCAAAACCCTTAAGTGTCATCTATATTATCTCAATTGCTCTTTTCAAAATCTCATCCTATCATAATCGACCAAAACCCAGAACCATAATCAAGTTTTACTCTGCTCATCAATCTCTAATGGCAAACTTGCAATTCTGTGACAAGCACAATATGGTCGCTTTCTTAATGAAGCCTCAAGGAAGTGAGGGCTTTCATCAAATTGTAGACTTTCTAAATGCTAGCCACATCAGGTATGCTTTAACTAAAATAATGATTTTTAAAAAGCAGTTGTTCAGATCAGTTTAGTTTGAAACCAAGATTGAGTTTCTATTAAACTGATCTAGTTGATTCACTGAAACCAAGATTGAGTTTCTTTGAAGCAGATCCGGTACAAGGTTATAGAAATCAGGATTGAATTTCTTGGATACTGGTTTATAACAGTTTATTTAATTGTTTGTGTGTGATCTTTTAGGTGTTCAGGTCAGTTTATTTTGAAACCAAAATTGAGTTTCTATTAAACTGATCTATTTGATTCATTGAAATCAATTTGAGTTTCTTTGAATCGGATTTGGTACAAGTTTAAATAAACCAAGTCGAGTTTATTAGATACCAAATTATTTTAACAGTTCTTAACTGTTTTGTATTGACAAGTTTACTAATGGTAACACAAGTGTAACCCTAGTGAATCTTGTAAATGTAATTGGTGCGCCAGTTACTGACATTGTTGCAAATCATGACGAATTTAGATTCATTGAAACCAAGTGGATTTTCTTTGAAACAAATCTCTTAAACATAAGTTGTTATTTTATTAGATAACTGTAACATGTTCAATTAAATCAAGAATAGTTTATTTGAAACAAGATATTGATAATTATACATGTTATTATTAAATATCAGATGATATACACCACTTTACTAATTTAATGGAAGTGTTTGTTTGACTTGTCTAGTTTATTTTAAACCGGGTCGGTTAATTATTAACTAGATATAATTCTTGAAATTTTTGGAGTTTAAAAATATATCTATAGAAACCTTGTTGAGTTTCTTTAGAAGAATGGATCTATTGAAACCTTGTTGAGTTTCTTTAGATGAATGGATCTACTGAAACCTTGTTGAGTTTCAGTATAGAAATAGATCATGTAAAATAGATCTATTAAAGATCTTTTAATGGAAATTGACAACATCATATTACATATGTGTTTTGTTAAAACATTATGTAATAGGTGATATTGTTTAATTGTTTTAATCGAAAGACTTCTTTTAAAACGGTTTTGTATAACGGATCTTACAAAACATCAGTGTTTTAAACAAAAGACGAATTAAAATCGTTTTGTTAAGAAACACTTGTGATTAAGCATGTTGTTAATAGTACCAAAATTAGTTTCAAACTAATCATGAGATCTCGTATTAACAAAATATTTGGAATGTCACGAGTGACATCTAAAGGATCTGCTCCCGAACTTGTTAAAAGGGAGACCGATACTCTAGTTACGTGTACGGTAGATGCTTTGAAGCATTCAGAAACCTTATGTGCCATAACTATGCGTTATATGGTCTGAATGACATGAAAACTGAGGCCATGAGGGAATCCGACCTTAGATAATGGTGGATTAACACTTCGGTATCATGTCATGTTTATGTTGATAAGAGTTTGATTAATTCTTTTAATGCGGTGAATAGAGAGAACGAATTTGGGCAATTCTCCAACTGCTGATATCACAGGAACGAGAGATGTGATTTACATCTGAAAAAGAGTTTAAGTTAACCAACGCGTTGTACGTGCCAAAGATTCATAGGAATCTTGTGTCCGGATGGTTATTTATTAATGAAATTTGGCTTTCTTCTTGTGTTTGAATCAAAAAAAAAAAATTAAGTTAACGAATAACATAATTTGAAAATGTTTAAGCTGAATGTATTTTCTAATGGTCATTTCATTAAAATGAGTATGAATTCAGCTTATTTGATTTTTTAAATGTATGGCATGGTTGCCTCGGACATGTTTTAATTTTTAACTCAATATGTTGTCTAATTAAACCAAAATGGATACCCTTTTTTGTATTGACACGGATTACAGAATTAAAACTTGTGTTGAAGCCAAATTGACAAGATTGTCTTTTCTCTCGGTTAAACAGAAATAACCGAACCCCTTGATATGATTCACATGGTTTTATGTGATTTGGAATTGATACCTACTAAGGTAGCGAATAACGAGTACTTCATCATATGTGTTGATGGTGGTACAAAATATTGCTATTTATACTTACTTGAGAGTAAGGATATAGACAAGATTGTTCTAGGGATGAGCATGGGTCTAGAACCGGTGGAACTGGAACCGGAACCGATGGATCCGAGAACCGAAATTTTAAGAAAAATCAGAACCGAGAACCGAACCAAATAATTTTTTTTGGTTCCGGTTCCGGTCCATGTTCTGGTTTCGGTTTCACCGGTTCTACCCGGATAGGAACCAATATCTATAAGAAAAAAATCTCATGCACTAATGAATTAAGCCAATAAAAAATATATTTTTTTTTAAACATTTGAAACCATTTATGCTAAAGCAATAGCATTTAACAACTAATGCATAAGTTAAAATTCAATAATTGCATAACAATCTGAAAAACAAAATAAAATGACATCAAAATTTATCCAACAAAATAACTGGATACGTTTATATTTCACCATTTGTTTATCTTTATCTCTTCTCGTTAATTTCTCTAATTGTTCTTCCATATCTTTCACAATCTCATCGTCTTTAATAAGATCTTTCAATATTCAATCCCAATTAATTAGCGTTTCGACTCTCACCAATCGTGGGTTGCAAATCAAACCTCCCCTCTTTCCCCCCCCTTTTCAACAATCGTCGTTGACAAGCGAGTTCTATAGGGGTCTAATACACGTCCACCCGTACTAAACGCCGCTTCAGATGCCACAGTTGAAATTTGAATTGCCAAGATATCTATCACAAAAATATATATAACACAAAATCACAAAACTATTACAGATTACACTAATATGCAAGTAAAAGGTATAACAATGTAACATTCGTATAAAATAAATTGTTGTTACCTCTAGCCATTTTTGAAACAATAGGAAAGCGAGGACCATTTACTTTCCACCATTGGAGAATGTCAAGGCTCTGACCTTTACGTAATTCAATCTTCGGCTCTCTAAGGTATCTATCTAACTCTGTTTCGGTTTCATACGAGCTAGTAGCATCAACATTATAATAATCATTTAAGAAGTCATTATCTCCATTATTAGGGGATGTAACTTCGGATTCCATGTGCTCACCCATACTCGAATTTGACGATAGAAAATCAAACCTTTCTTTATACGTTCCAAATAACTCTCCCATTTTAGTCTTAACCTCTTCAACCATATCCTCAACCTTGCTCTCAAGTTCTTTATTGCTCATAGGTTTTTCTTTAGATATATCATAACTAATAATTTTTCTAAAACCATGAGCAAGTAAGTGACACTTCTTAGTTGGATCTAACAAAACCGCGAAATACATAAAATCATTTATTTCCTCCAATTTTCCCCAATAGTCATCATATTTTTGTTTCATTTTAGACGCCATAATCTTATAAGTGGGTTTTGATTGCCACTTACGAATATGGTTGTCTACATCAAGAATCTCACCAAAAAACAAATGAGACAACGGTTTCGTAGAGGCCGACATATTTTCGGTTTTAACCTTAAATTTTTCAAGAAATTGAATCATCCCTTCACATACCTCAAAATGGTTATAGTTTGGCACTTCTTCAAGGTCATTACTATATTCCGAGTGTCTAGCGTCATATAAATAAAATGCATCCTTTAATTCATGGGCGACTTTTAACATCTCATACGTAGAATTCCACCTCGTCACACAATCACTAACCAAAAACCGATCCGTTTGTAATTTGGAATCTACAACACATTTTTTAAACTTGGTGCTTCTTTGTGTTGAAAATTTGATGTACCTAACGGCCTTAGTTACACGCTCAATCGGGTTACTAAATTCCGTCAAACCCTTTTTCACAATCAAGTTTAAAATATGTGCAAAACACCTAATTTGAAAATGTTTTCCACCATCATACATAGGGGGCAAGTGTCTTACCAAATAATCAAGTGCCTTATTATTTGTACTAGCATTATCGACGGCAATTGTCATAACATTTTTCAATCCCCACTCGGTTATGCATGTTAATAACTTCCTACCAATATCATCACCCTTATGACTATTTATTGGTATAAAATTAATGATACGTTTATGCATAACCCATTCATCATCAATAAAATGAGCAGTTACGACCATGTAATTAATCCTTTGACAATGAGATGTCCATGTATCCGTTGTAAAGTGCACAGTACTCGTTTTTTTGCTTAAATAACCCTTTAACTTATTTCTTTCATCTATATAAAACTTCATAACATCCCTAGACAACTTATGACGTGATGGCAAAACAAACCTAGCGTTTAAAGCTTGTGTATATTCTACAAAAGCCTCGTTCTTCACAAAAGCAAATGGTAGCTCTCCTATAACAAACAACTTAATCAACGCTTTATAAATTCTATCGTCATCATGTTTCCATGTTGCAACACTACTAGTACCACCTTCAACACTATTGTCTAATTTAAATTGCAACGTACCTTGTTTATCTTCTAAACGTGTCGGGTTTTGTTTACAACTCTGAGTAATATGTTTTCTTAATGTGGACGTACCATTATCCGCAACAAGTCGGAATGGATCTACTGAAACCTTGTTGAGTTTCAGTATAGAAATAGATCATGTAAAATAGATCTATTAAAGATCTTTTAATGGAAATTGACAACATCATATTACATATGTGTTTTGTTAAAACATTATGTAATAGGTGATATTGTTTAATTGTTTTAATCGAAAGACTTCTTTTAAAACGGTTTTGTATAACGGATCTTACAAAACATCAGTGTTTTAAACAAAAGACGAATTAAAATCGTTTTGTTAAGAAACACTTGTGATTAAGCATGTTGTTAATAGTACCAAAATTAGTTTCAAACTAATCATGAGATCTCGTATTAACAAAATATTTGGAATGTCACGAGTGACATCTAAAGGATCTGCTCCCGAACTTGTTAAAAGGGAGACCGATACTCTAGTTACGTGTACGGTAGATGCTTTGAAGCATTCAGAAACCTTATGTGCCATAACTATGCGTTATATGGTCTGAATGACATGAAAACTGAGGCCATGAGGGAATCCGACCTTAGATAATGGTGGATTAACACTTCGGTATCATGTCATGTTTATGGTGATAAGAGTTTGATTAACTCTTTTAATGCAGTGAATGGAGAGAACGAATTTGGGCAACTCTCCAACTGCTAATATCACGGGAACGGGAGATGTGATTTACATCTGGAAAAGAGTTTAAGTTAACCAACGCGTTGTACGTGCCGAAGATTCGTAGGAATCTTGTGTCCGGATGGTTACTTAATGAAATTTGGCTTTCATCTTGTGTTTGAATCAAATAAAAAAATTGAGTTAACGAATAACATAATTTGAAAATGTTTAAGCTGAATGTATTTTCTAATGGTCATTTCATTAAAATGAGTATGAATTCAGCTTATTTGATTGTTTAAATGTATGGCATGGTTGACTCGGACATGTTTTAATTTTTAACTCAATATGTTGTCTAATTAAACCAAATTGGATACCCTTTTTTGTATTGACACGGATTACAGAATTAAAACTTGTGTTGAAGCCAAATTGACAAGATTGTCTTTTCTCTCGGTTAAACGGAAATAACCGAACCCCTTGATATGATTCACATGGTTTTATGTGATTTGGAATTGATACCTACTAAGGTAGCGAATAGCGAGTACTTCATCATATGTGTTGATGGTGGTACAAAATATTGCTATTTATACTTACTTGAGAGTAAGGATATAGACAAGATTGTTCTATATAAATAAGTTGAGAATCAACTTATCATTGAACAAGGTGGTTCGAAGTCACATCGGAGGTGAATATGTGTTTCCATTTCTAAATTTATGTGCTAAACTTAGAATAAGACACAAATTTATTGCTCTTGATACTCCAACAAGAGAATTGTTGTAAGAAAAGAACCGTGCATTAGAAGATATGGTTAATGCCATGTTCTTAAGTCCTGGTTTAAGCCATGGCATGTGGGGGAAAGCGATTATATCGGCTACTTATCTTTTAGATAAGATCCCTTGTAAAGAAAATAAGATAGTTCTTATGAACTATGGACGAAAAGAAGACTATCTTATAAGTATTTACAAATGTGGGGGGATATCTAGCTAAGATATCCGTACTGAACCCCAAGGTTCAAAAGATTTGACCTGAAACTGTGAATTGCATATTCTTAGTATATGCTCATAACAGTAGTACTTATGGTTTCTTTGTGTATGTGATATACACAAGGATACCATAATGTAATAAAGAAGTGCTTCCTTCTTTGAAAATATATTTCCTTGTTAATGAAGGAAATTGGAAAATCATCTAGAATAGATGACAAAGTTGTCCAAGATCAGAGGCAACGAGATGATTATGATCTCTAAGATGAGAGACAAGATCAACCCAAGGAAGAAGAGGTTGAACCTAGAAGAAGCAAAAGGGCAAGAACCGAGAAATCGTTTAGACCTGATTTGAACCTACTTCTTATCAAAAAGCGGTAACTTCCTCGGAATGGCTCAATGGAAAGAAGCCATTATAAGTGAATTAGATTCTATTTTAGCTCGTGGATTTACTTTCGAGTTATAAACTACTAGGCTATAAATGGATCTTCAAAAATAAGAGGAAAGCTGATGGCACCGTTGACAGGTACAAAGCAAGACTAGTAATCAAAGGATTTAGACAACGCGAAGGTCTAGATTACTTTGATACTTATTCGCTTGTTACGCGAATAACCTCGATTAGAATGATACTTGCTATTGCCGCATTAAGAAATTTGGAAGTTCACCAAATAGATGTGAAAAAGGCATTTCTAAACGGAGATTTAGAAGAAGAAATATATATGAACCAACCTGAGGGGTTCATGGCTCCTGGATTAGAGAGAAAAGTTTGTAGGCTTGTTAAGTCATTATATGACTTAAGGAAAGCTCCCAAACAAGGACATCAAATTTCACCATATCATGTAAGAATGTGGATTCGAAATTAATGGATGTATGTGTGTACTCATGTGTTTATACATAGATGGTATAATTATCACTAGAAGTGATAAGAAGATAAACAAATCCACTAATGACATGTTGGAGTCAAGATTGACATGAACTTCATTAGTTGTTGAATATGGTTCTTGGAACTAAGGTCACGTGAACCAATATGGATTTGTTTTGAAGTCAAAAACATTATAAGGACAATATTCTTGAGAGGTTCAATGTGGGGGATTCCGGCCTAGCTAGAATTCAATGACATCTTTTAATCTAAAGGTGTTGCCCATTTTGAATACTCAAAGAATATTGGGCATCTTATGTGTTTAATGACAGGCATCTGACCTGATTTACAACTTATAGTCAGGTGGGGACCATTTGAGTAATTATTACATGAGTACTATGATTGAATTATGGAAGATATCCAACTGCTATTAAATGATAGAGTAATGTAAATACGGATTCTTATATGTATAAGAATTTAGATCCATTAGAGCAGGTGTATTTACGTTAAGTGGGAAGCTATGTCTTAGAAATCTTGAAAGTATTTCAAATAAACGCTTATAGCTAAATCTATGATGAAATCTGAATTTATCATTTTAGATAAATTTATAGAATATGCGGGATATTTACGTTAATTCGTAAAGGACATACCAACATGGCGTAAACCGGTAACGGCCATGTTTATAAAGTGTGATAGTCAATTGAATTTTGACAGAGCTCAAATCACAATGTAACACGGTAAGTCGAGACATATTCATCATAGACGGTGATTGGTGCGACAAATACTCTCAAATAGAGTTATCACGATTGACTATGTAAAGTCAATGGATAACATCGTGGATCCGATTACGAAAGGCTTAAGCAGAGAGTTGATTAGAGAGTCGTCTAAAGGAATGTAATTAAAGCCCTTAAAGGAATGAGTTTCTATGAAGGAAAACCTAACCCAGTTGACTGGAGATCCCAAGATCTGGGTTCAATAGGACAACCTAATCATAGAAATGTGGGGTAAGTCATGTCAATATGGGGTGTTACTTAAAATTATAACATCCTAGTCCATTTCTATAATAAATGTAACGCCCCGACCCAGAAGGGTAGAAGTATTACAAATATGGTGTGACATCAAAAGCATACACAATCATAACACAAGCATAAACAGCGGAAGTCTTAAATAAATAACCAAAGGAAATAAGTCAACACGACTTAAGGTACATAAGTCTCAAAGATAGACATATCCAAACGAAATAACAAATGTCTTGAAAAGAAACAATTCATATATCAAAGGTAAGATCTCTAGGGTAGTCCACACTCAGCACTCATAACCCAAAAGCAACCCCAGCTCCTAGCTTAGATACCTGCCGCAGGAAAAGAAAATGCGGCTGAGCTTACAAAGCCCAGTGAACAGATATATATAATCGAATGCAAAAGATAACGGAAATCAAAGGATATGATACAAGGTACAAAGGATATCATAATACATGATCAAAGGGATACAAATATAAGGTAAGACAAATCAGAATATCAAATCATAGGGTAAGGTAAGATGAATCAGAAAATCAAATTAGGTTAAGTTCAATCACCAAGCCCAAACAAATCATATCATAGTAACCATGGAGTCGCGAGCTCCAAATGTGAAAGACGTGGATTGCACCCAAACATCAGTCACCAAATATCCAAATATCATAATGTCATAATCCATCGAATACAAAACAAATCTAGGATGCATCCATACGCCCCTTAAACAAATAATAGTCTTATAGTCTTCATATGCGCATATAATATCAAATGGGACGGCCGTGAGAAATCACTCACTCACACATGAGTCTCATGCCAAAGGGCATCAATGACACGCGATGTACCTTCATGGCTAGAACAAATATGTTGGTTCTCAAACTGAAGGGTTCAAAGCAAAGTCATATCAAAGTTCATTTCAAAGGGATCATAGCAAAGGTTCAATATCAAAGGTTCAAATATCAAAGGGATCATAGCAAAGGTTCAATATCAAAGGTTCAAATATCAAAGGTTCAAATATCAAAGGTTCAAATATCAAAGGTTCAAATATCAAAGGTTTATTTTCTGTTAATTATTTATTAATTGAAATCTGATTTATTTTAATTAAAAGTGTACATGTTTCCCTATAGTAAGTTTGGATAGATATGTAAATGGTAGTGTAGATATAATGTGATATCCTGTTGAGGATGTTTGTGTGGTCCGAGAAGTCCTCTCTTAACCGATTTGGCAATTATATTAGGTGGGTTGCATAAAGTAATCAAAGATAGAGAGGAATATGTCATGAGAAACCTTAACGATAAGGTCAGAATATCTGTACCTTATTCCGAAGCAAAGCAAAATCAAAGAGAAACACCACAGGAATATCAAAATCACTCCCTCTTGACCGAACCTAAAGAAATGATGAATTCGAATTACAAACCATTCATTTAAGTTATACTTTCTATTTTTAGAAACTTTCTATTTTT
The DNA here is from genome assembly GCA_026074375.1 of Tanacetum coccineum. Classification (NCBI taxonomy): domain Eukaryota; kingdom Viridiplantae; phylum Streptophyta; class Magnoliopsida; order Asterales; family Asteraceae; genus Tanacetum; species Tanacetum coccineum. Next base: position 10,059 of record BQNB010194166.1, read on the forward strand.
AGTAACTTTCCATTTTTAGTAACTTTCCATTTTTAGTAACTTTCCATTTTTAGTAACTTTCCATTTTTAGTAACTTTCCATTTTTAGTAACTTTCCATTTTTAGTAAGTTTCCAAAATTAGTAATATTCATCATTTGAGATTCTATTAAGTATTTTAAATAGATTAGGGACTTAATATGCCAACCTTACAAGCTTAGGGTTAAATATGACAACTTTCCATATTTTAGGGTTTAATATGCAAAATCAACAAATTTCAAGGTTAAAAGTGTAAATATCAAAGTTTCTTATTTTATTCAGATTATACCTTCCATTTTATGTATTTACAAGTCAAACCCTTAATTTTACATAATTTACATATTTAGTCCTTTTGGTTTATTAATTACTTAAACATTATCTTTAATTATCCATAATTACAAAACAAGCCCTTATAGATTAAATATGACAAAATCATACTTTATACATTAAATACTAACAAAACCTTATACTTTTCAGAATTTACACTTTTAGTCCCTCTATTTTATTTAATTAATTTCTAATTACATAATATAAGTAATTAACCATTTTAAATCCAAAATAATATCAAAATGACATTTTATACCCCCCAACTTATTTTATACAGAATATACTAAGTATAATAACATGTCTAAAATAGACCCCATAGTTTCAGAATTTACAAAACAAGTCCTTATACCTTTTATACCATAATCGGCTAACATTTAAATCCACAAAACCCTAATGTTTAATTTTTCCAAACCTCAAACATAATTATTTCCCAATAATTGGCATTAAATGCACCTGGAAAAAATAACAAAACCCTAACCCTAATTCATTTTAACAATTTTCTTTCCTTTTTCCCTTTTATTCGAATTCGGCAAACACACTTAAATCCCCAATAATCATTCGAATCACTTATAAATTTTTCCAATAATTTATCTGAGTTATATGTGATATGAAAAACCTTAGAAAAATATAAAATAAATTTTACAAATAGTTTAAATGCCGATTACATAATTAATCCAAAATTAGGGTTTCCAATATGATTTAATTTATAAAATCAAAATAAAATGCATGAACATTTTTCCCAGGTATATAACGAATTAATATGATGAAACATGAGTTATAAAAATACCTTTGATGATCCTTGATGATTTTATGAATTATTAATACCCGGTTGAGATTTTCGAACCCAAAACAATACCAAAATCGAATCAATCACTCCACAAACTTCCCACTATTTTTCCCACACTCCTTGACCTTCAAATCACCCAAGAAAAATCGTGCAAGCCTTGGAAAAATTCTTTTGTGCCGCCTCTTGATTTTATTAGGGTTTCGGTTTAATTGTTTTAGAGATTTTAACAAATGAAAATGAATAAAAGAGTTATAATAGGAATATGCCGAGTTTTAGGGTCTTTCAAA
>BQNB010194168.1:0-11474 GCA_026074375.1 Tanacetum coccineum
GATTTGGAAAACAATGGCGCAAGTTTCGTGTGTTGAAACATCCGTTAAGTCGCTCAAACAAGCCCCGAACCAATATTTACCAAAAATTACACTCTTGGTCCCTCTAGTAATATTTACAATTTCAACTCTAATCTATGATAAACTTGCCATTTTTTTAGAAACTTTATAGTATAAATATATAAACATTAGGGTTAGTTCATTTCTATAAAAAAATGAAACCGTAACCTCCCCTCTCCCCTTTTTTCGGCGCCGCTCCGACGACTTCCGGCCAACTCCGGCCACAGCCGAAACCACCTCCATCATCACCTACACGCCACGCCATCACCCACGATCATCTTCGATCCATCACTACGCACCTTCAACACCATCAACATCACCCCCGTCACCACCTCTCCGGTCATGCTTCGGCGACTACACCGACGCACACCACCACCTCATCATCTCCATCCACCACTACGCACCATCACAACCACAACCAACGTCATCGACACCACGCACCACCACGCCACACCATCACCATCTTCACCACCGCCACCACCTCGCCGCCATCACCATCGAGCACCACCAAAAAGGGTGCGTTAGTTTTCGTGGTTTTCCCAACCAACAGGGTGCGTGTGGTTTTATTAACCACCAAAGGGTGCGTTTGGATCTAGGTTCACAACATAAGGATGCGTTTGGTTTAAGTAAAACACCATAGGGTGCGTTTGATTGTTAAGACACCACAAAAAGGGTGCGTTGGTTGGCTGTGTAACCGCAAAGGATGCGTTTGGTTTGCACCAGCAGGGGTGCGTATGGTTTTCATAACACAGGGTGCGTTGGATTTTATATAAAAAAGGTGTGTTGGTTTGTGTTTAGCTCTAGCAAGGGGTGCGTTCGGTTTGCTTCTAACAGTAAACACAAGGGGTGTGTCTGTTTTTGTGGATTAACAGCTTTAGGGTGCGTTTGGTTTAGCAGATTGCACCAAGGAGTGTGTTTAGGTTAAGAGAAGCGCAATAGGGGTATGTTTGGGTGAGCAGGAAAACCGAATAGGGTGCGTTTGGGTTAGCAGTTTCGCACTAAGGGTGTGTTTGGTTGTGCAAGAACGCACTAAGGGTGCATTTGGTTGTGCAGGAAAACCATAATGGTGCGTTTGGGTTAGCAGAAAAACCAATAAGGGTGCGTTTGGGTTGATATAAATCGGCTAATATAAATATGTTAAAGTTTTGGTAAAATATAAAATCAGATTAAGTGGTGGTTAAAATGGTTAAATAAATGTGCTACTTATTATTTTGTTTCCTATTCGATCTCGTTTATATATATATATATATATATATATATATATATATACATATATACATATATATATATATATATATAGACACACACACACACACACACACACACATATATATATATATATATATATATATATATATATATATATACTAGCCGAGTACCCGCGCCTGGCGGCAGCGGTGTCTGGTTTTTGACAAAAATTCAGCGACGCATATTCTTTTTCGATAAACCCATCTGTAGCATTAAAAATATCTTTTGGAAAAGTGATTATTTTGATGGCATGGTTTAAGTTGTTGTCGATTAAAGTTTGAACAATTATTTAATGGGATAATTTCAAAAGTGACCCAAAATCCAACCTCAAAATGTAACCCTAAGCCTATGGATATCTTTTTTCAAAACTGACTCAAAAGTACAACAGTTGCCCCAAAAGTACAACAGTTGCCCCAAAAAGTACACCAAGTTGCCCTAAAAATGTGTATTTTTTTGTCACGTGTCAAATTCTGCACGCGAGTTGCCCGGGGTCAGTTTTGGAAAAAGATGTTCCTGAACTTAGGGTTGCATTTTGGGTTTGAATTTTGAGCCACTTCTGAAATTATCCCATAATTTAATACAAGTCTTGACTTTTTTGAATTGTTGCTAGTACTCTAGGGTGGCAAAAAAAACCTGAAAAACAAATCACCTTAGACACAACCATTTAGTATGTTTTTTTCAAAACTAAAAAAAGTTTTAGTTAAGTTATTAGAGTTAATTGCATTTTTGGTCCCTATGGTATGGCCAAATTGCAGATTTGGGACCTTAACTTTCGAAATTGCAGTGAGAGTCCCTATTTTCAAGTTTCCGTTGCATTTTTGGTCCCCGGTCAACGTTGACGAAGGGTATTTTAGTCATTTCTATTTTCTGTCGTGTTTTCTTTTAATATTAACAAGAGTAAATTGCATTTTCGTAAAAAAAATGTAAGATTTTTAAAAGCTCGGAAAAAAATTAAGATTTTTAAAAGTACGAAATTAAGATTTTTTTTTAAAAAATAAATTAAGATTTTTAAAAGTACGAAATTTTTTCGTAAATTTTTTTAAATACTTTACGTATATACGAAGGAACGAAAATTTTTTTTTAATTTTTTAAAAATTTGAAACGAACTAAAAAATATTTAAAAAATTATACGCAAAGCAAATAATTTTTTTTTACAAAATTTAAAAAAAAAATCGTATTTTTAAAAATCTTAATTTTTTCCGTGCTTTTTAAATTTTAAAAAAATATAATTTACGTTGTTATTTGTTAAAAAAGGTAAAAAAAAATTTATAAAATTTCGTACTTTTTAAAATCTTAATTTTTTTAAATAAATTTAAATCTTTTTTCGTACTTTTTATATTGAAGAAAAAAATTTGTTGGGGACTAAACCTGCAAGTTGACCAAATCACAAGGACCAAAAATGCAATTTACTTGTTAATATTAAAAGAAAATAGAAAAAAAAGGATAAGGGTATTTTAGTCATTTAACTTTGGTCGGGGACCAAAAATGCAACGGAAACTTAAAAATAGGGACTCTCACTGCAATTTCGAAAGTTAAGGTCTCAAATCTGCAATTTGGCCATACCACAGGGACCAAAAATGCAATTAACTCCACGGACTTTTAAAGCTTGCTGCATACAAACATTATTTGTTAAAATTAAATGTTCCTTAAAAGTTTATGCACATATGACCTTTAACGGGTTAATAGACAAAGAAGTTACTATATTTTCCTAAAAAGTTCGCCTAAGTTACTCACCTTTCATTTTGTTCACTTAGGTTACTGAACTTTTGATAAAGATACACCCCCATAATTTCAATGTTAATCCGAGCAACTTTGACGTATATTTTTAGGTAAGTTAAGCAACATAAATGTCATGTTTTTACAAGTTCAATGATGTTTACGTATATTTTTGCAAAGTTGAGTAACCCCAAATGTCATGTTTCATAAGTTTAGTAACCCAAGTGAATAAAATGAAAGTTTAGTAACTTAGGCGAACTTTTTGGGAAAGTATAGTAACTTCTTTGTATAATAACCGGACCTTTAACTAATTATTAACTAATTAAGTTAGGAGGTTTACATGAAGTTTCCGAATCAACTGTCTCATGATCATTGTTCATCAAATGCTTATAGTCTCCATAAATAAAGGGCCAACGATGTGGTAAAGTAGATATAATTTTTTTTATGAGGAGGTATCGACCACCATCTGTCAACATATAACAACAAATGATTAATAAGCGATCACACGAAATAACAATTAGAATGATAAATATAGTATAATATAACCAACGGTAGGTATGTTGGGGTCTGATGATTTTTGTTCACTTCTCAATAAATGGATAAAAAATTAAAAGGGTTGAGTGACGAATCAGAAGACTCACTTAAGAATCGTTTTGTAAACAAAATAACCTATTTTAAGCCACTTTATAACCCAAGTCCAGCCACCAATGACCAACTCTATAACCCGTGTAAACAAAATTACATATTTTGACCCACAAAATTACATGTTCTGTAAAATCCAGTTGCGTTACATGTGCTATAAATGGATAAAAGATTAAAATTTCAAAGCATAAACTCGCTTAAAAGTGTTTTGTAAACAAAATTACCCGTTTTGACCCACTTTATAACCCGTGTCAGCCACCAACTTAACATCTCAACCTAAGTGCACATTAACCTTTTTGACCCATTTAAAAACCATTTTCAACTCGTATAAAATATCCTATTTTGACTCGCTCTATACAACCCATTTGAAAGGGGTTAATAGTTCTTGGCATTAGTACAAACACCTCCAATAAACTTTACCTTTGTTTTAAGGGTGCCCCTATTAGTACCCCCTGTCCTACTGCATAGTGTCAAAAAAGTACAAAAGATTCATTTTGTACCCTCCTTTTTACAGTGCAACGCAGTTTTTTATTAGTTTCTGTTCCGTAATTTTTGACAGTTTCATACTTTTGACCTGTTAAACTTTATATTTTTCGTTCTGTTTTTTCCATGTCACAGTTTTATAACATATACAAAATTATAAAAATACAAAAAAAATAAAATACGAAAAAAAAGGGGAAAAATCCAGGGGGGTACAAATGGTGTTTTCAGGGGGTACATATATCATAACTCTTGTTTTAATTGGTGTCACTTCTTCATGGCATAGTACAAAACAGAACTTAGCTCTGTCTAAACCAGACTACGGTACGACATCACATGAAATAGATACTAAAAGTTTAAGTCCTTAAATATTGGTATATTTAAATTGTATTGGTAAAATTACTAAAGTAGACATCTTAGAATTTTAGCATTCTTTTTTAGAGGGGCATTCATGGTTCTTTTCAAATGCTATATATTGGAATATATAGATAGATAGATAGACTAGCTAAAATACCTGTCAAATTGCCGAGTTTTTTTAAAAGAAATGTAAAAATGATATATATTATGGGGAAATATTAGCTACAATTTATTGTAGCCAATTGGTTACAATTTGTGCTATAATTGTGGGTCCTTGAGTACTGTTTGCGGGTCCCCGAATCTTGTTTGCGAGTCGCTATGTAACTTTTTATGTATTTTTAGTGAGAATTGTAGCCAATTGGCTATAATAATTGTAGGGAAGTTATCCCCATATATTATTTATATTAAGTACTAAGCCATAAGAAATGAACATGTATTGTTGGTTAGGGTATTTAGATTATAATGACCTATGGTTATCTCGGAAAATTATAATCGTTGATATTTTAACAATAAAAGGCTTATAGTTTTTCATATATTATTTTTTTTTTGAACGACGATTTATTAAAACACTAGCAATGAGCTAGATCAAACAAGAACAATATAAGGGTTCTTAAGCCAATCGTCTCACTTGAACGACGCTTTACATCTGAATTTACACCAATAAAAAGAGCTAAAAACTAAATTATCAAATATCAGTGCCTTTTTAGGGATCTTCTTATCAAACAGAAGCTTGTTGCGAAAGTTCCACATATACCACCACAAACCATAGTATACACCCTCAAAAACGCATTGAAAGAAAATATGGTTTGTCGATTCCACACCGGCATTACAAATGGGACAAACAATCGAATCAATATCCATTCTTGTTTATGCAAATCTTTTCTATAATTTTATAGACCTAGAACTTAAAAATTAAAGATTGTCAGTAAAGAATCAATATATTCATAGGTTTAATTGAACGTAAGATAAATTATATGAATATATAATGATATATATTTAATATATGAAAAAAAATATACAAATGTATAGAACCAGTTTGACCCGGCGGTTCAACCAGTGACCCGATGAACCGGTTACTAAACCGGGTCAATTAAAAAACCGGGTTTTAAAACATTGAATATAATTTAACCCAAACACAAAAACATGGGTATTTTTTTTTGAACGGCAAACACTCAACGTGGGCTTATGAACTTACGTTATGTAAGTCATAAGCCGCTTATATAACATAAGTATAAGGCTCTTGATTAACACCGCCTACATACCAATGTCGACTCCAAAACCCGTGTTCACCCATTCCTCAGCTTCAATCGGATAATAATCTGCAACAATAATACCCCGACCTTTGTAACACCTTACTTCGGAAACTATCGATGTCCCAGACAGGTCGACTCCACCAAAACATCCTTTTTTCAAATTCCGTCCACCCCATAAATAGCCTTAATCACTTTAGTCCATAGGAACAATTCTGAGAAAATAACCGCCAAACACTTGACATGAGAACCCTCTAATAAGGGCAAACATCTTGAAACCCTAACCCCCTTTTACCTTCGGATTAGGACCTTGGTTCCACCTTACCCATAAGCTTTGTTACTCTTCGGATCCTGGCCATTAAAGAACCGACTACGAATAGATTCAAGAGATTTAAGAATACTCGAGGGAACCTTAAAAATTGACATATGGAAGATTGGCATAGATCCTAACACGGACTTAAGAAGAGTGAGTCTGCCTCCGATTGAAAGGATTTCCCCTCTTCCATCTAGAAAGAGAGAATAACACCTTGTCTACACACTTCTTTCCTAAGCTTGCTTCCTTGACATATTTCCCCCAAACTTTCTTACCAAATAATGAATGGCTTCTTAAGGACAAGACACCCAAGTTTAGAAGCCGCGTTTTTAACCATCCCATCTTCAACGTTAACACCCATAATCTTACTCTTACACATGTTAATACGAAGACCAGAAGCCCGGAAAAAACAATCCAAAACTCGAACTAACGAATCGATATTGAGCTCACTCCATTGGCCAAGAAAGATTGCATCATCCGCATAAAACAAATGAGACAAATTCACCATGGAATTAATTTTGATCCCCGTAAACAAACCCGCATCTACCACACGTTGAAAAGAAATATGCAAGCTCTCCATAATAAGAATGAATAAAAAAGGGGATAAAGGATCACCTTGTTTAAGACCTCTAAAAAATTGAAATTCCTCCGTAGGACTACCGTTGACAAGAAATGAACCCCCTGGATGAATTTAAGACAAACTTTGAATCCAAGTCTCACATCTTTCACCGAAACCAAATTTATTTAACACATCATCCACGAAATCCCAGCGGACCGAATCAAAAGCTTTCTCGAAATCAACTTTGAAAATAAGAGCGTGTTTTTTCTTCCTACGACACCATTGAAGAACCTCATCAAGAATAAATGGACCGTCTAGGATTTGTCTGTCCGCCACAAAAGCTGATTGAACCTCATTGACAAGATCACCAAGCACACCAACTAATCGGTTCGCCAAGATTTTAGCAATAATCTTGTATAAGCTCCCGATCAAACTTATAGGACGAAAATCCTTACATGTTGGCATTAAGGATTTTAGGAATCAAAGCAATAAAGTTCGAGTTACATCCATTCAGTATTTCACCATACATGAAGAAATAGTCAACACCTTCGACACACTTACCTTCTCAATCACAGGCCAAAAATGACGGTAAAAGCTAAATGAAAAACCATCTGATCCTCTTTCTGATCAATCGATAGGGAGACAGGAAAAGGGGTATCAATACACGCTCGATTCACTGATGGTTTATCGAACCTACCTCGAAAATGTTCAAAGAATTCACGTTTCACCTGAACCGGGTCATCGACCCACGTCCCATCACACAAAACCCCCGATATTAGAATTGATTCGTTTCTTGTTTAAGCAACATAAAAAACATTACATTTTCATCTCCTCATTGCCCAATTAATCTTGCTTTTTGAGTCAATTTCCGAAGCATGAATATTATTTACTGTGAGGGTTGGTGTTATTTACCTGATGAATCTTGTTGAGAATCTCCGTACGTTTATGGACCACCTCATTCGAGCAATCTCCCTTATCAATAACCTCATCACAAGACCGCAACTCCTCTTTAAGGAAATAGATCTCACCTCGCGAATTCGACCTATGAATAGAGAGCCAGCTCCGAATACGTCTAAAGAATTAAGTACCATAAATTTTCGATTGACATTTTTCTTGTTAACAGGAGCCACGTACAAGAATCCCTAACCATCTTGTCAAAACCATCAACTCCAGCCAGTAACGATAGAATCGAAAAGGAATAAGACCGTAATCATACCTGACTTCACGTAATAAAATAGGACGATGGTCTGAAAATAAACGCTCAAGGTATATAGCATTGATATTAGGACACATGCTTTAACAAATTTTTTCGGAAACCAAAAAATCGATCTCAATTACTCATTTTTATGAAGCAATTTGAGACACCATGTATAAGCACTTCCTCCTAAAGGGACTTCATCAAGACCCGCGTTGTATATGAATGAATTGAAAATCTCAGCGTCGTGAGCATTAAAATTCGAACCATATCTGTCTGATTTATATCTCACCTCATTAAAGTCGCCCATCATAACAAGTTTACCAACCCATTGATTCGACACATGAGCCAAATAATCCCATAACATACGCTTTTCTTTAGCCTCTTGAGGCGCATATACAACCACTATCATAAGATCAATCCCTGATTTCAACCACACACTCGAACAATGACAAAATAGTCTGATCTCGTAAAGCTACTCCTCCGAAAAGAATTAGGATCCCAAATGCACAAGATCCCTCCCGGGTTTAACCAGACGGAATCATTATGCACATAATCAAAATTAAATACCCCATCAAACCCTCACACTACTTAGATCAATAGACTCATCTATAGTCTTGAAGACCACAAAAATCCACATTATTTTTAACACACAACTCCTAACCCAAAAAACTTTTTTGGCCTTTTGGGCGAGGCCTTGAACGTTCAAAGACATAAAATTCATCGATTAACCCCAAATTCTCCTGGATTCAATTATCACAGATGATATCCTTGATGCACCCATCCCAATTATAACCCATATTTTTGGCCCACCTTCACAACTTCTCCATAAGATTTATATAAACCCCCCGTTCGCGGCAGAACTGAGTACTTAGAGTTACCCGAACGATTTGATTCTAATTTTTGTTTACCGACTCCAGAATTATCCTTACCATCTTCAAGGTTAATAAACGAATTGTCATCTCTCTCATTTTCTCCGTAGTCCTTCATGTCAAGATTAACAGTATTACCTTCATTCAAACCCTCCTCCGGAGTGAAACCCGGCGGATGAGACAAACTATGATCTTCTTCAGTAACCTTTCGTGCCAAAATTTTCCCGAAAAAAATTATTTTTATATTTTTTTTTTTTATTATTTTTTTTTTATTTAATTTTCTTTGTTCAATAAAGGGTATAAACCAAAAGGATCTTCTGAGTGTTTGTCCTTCTGATCATCAGGTTGATCAAACAGTGTTTCAAGCACCTCCTCCACATCACTCTCATCAATGCCATTATTTGCCTCGAGATCATTAATTCTGCCATCATTGTTATCCTCACTGATTAATTCTCGTCCCCCTCCTCTTCAGAAATTCAGGAGTCCACCCTAGAACTTCACTTACGCGCACCCAATAAACCTTACCCCGAAAAACAATTTTGAAGCTCTCGTGAATGTGCTCACAAACCTTAGAAAGAATGCAAATTCTTTTGGAATGAAGATTCGACTCATCATAATCATCAACATCCAATAACTCACCCCATTTAGCAGCAATACGTTTGAAAGTAGGACCCGACCAGAATTTAAACGGAACACCGTCCAATTCCACCCAAACCAATCTACCTTCAGGAACAAACTCGGCGTAAGCTTGTTTAATGACCGAAAACCAAGAGCCCACACCAACATTACCCCTAAATGAATCTTTAGCCTTCGCAGTCTCGAATTCGAGTAATACCCAAAGTTCTCCCAAATAGCTAATCTTAACCACATCAAAACCTTCATTACAAAGCGCCTTCTTAAGATTGACTAAAGAGGCCATCTCTTTGACTCTGCCCATCAACGACAGAGTGAGATCCTTCGCATTCAAACAATCATCTTCAAGGACAATCGCAGGAGGAGATTCCTTATCTATTGGCATTCGGCTAGTCTTCACCACAGACACAAATGATTTACCAATAACTGTATTTTCCACATTCTTATGAGACCCATCAAACTTCCTTTTATTCGATTCATTCTTAGTCTTATCCACGTTAACACTTCCCTTCAAGTAATCCTTTTGAATCTTGCAACAGAACAATGGATATTATTGAACGACCCACCCAAATCGTACATAAGTTATTTAGTAATCTCTCCACATTAAAGATATTGATAAATCGAACAAATCCAAAACGCTTACCATCTTTTGTCCTCTTTGTTGGAATAAACGAATCGACCACGTGACCATATTGCTTACATGAGTGGAATAGATCCTTAGCAGAGAAGGAGTCCGGGAAATTTGTAACAAAAATCGAAGTCGAAATATTTGACACATCATCTTCTTTTGAACGAAAGCTACCCATCTTTGGATTGAAGGGAGGTATATTAATCGAAAATAGCTAGGGTTTAATGGAGCCAGGGATTAATCAGAAACGTAAATGGAATCGATTTGAAAAGGAGAATAACATATCTAAATTATAAAAACCCAAGATGAGAAACCCGCCTAACACGCTCGATATGAGATTAATCAATCAATGATTAATCCCAATTTTAGGGGTTATAACAGGATTCAAACAAAAGGGAATAAGGAATTTAGATTGTTAATTTGTTAGAAGATGTTCATCAATTAGGGTTTTTGAAATATAAATGTGTTGGTTAATAATTACAAAACCCTTGTAGGAGAGCTAGATGCACTAAGCTATAGGCACGGGTTATAAGCATCGTTATGTGAGCTTTTACCTTGTAACATTCTTATAACACAAAAGCAAAAAAAGCAAAACAATATAACCGATAACATTCCTATAACACACCACAAAAAGCACCACTGTACACTAAAAAAGTATGCGCGCATAAACTCGGCGCCATTCTATAACATGGGCTTATAACATATGTGCATCGTGCTCTCTAACTGTATAAGTCTTGTCCAAATAATTTGTAAAATTATACCAAGACTTGCACAACACAAAGAGGGTGGGTTAATAATTAACAAAATTATACCAAGGCTTCAAAATTTTCATATATTATTGGTCAATAGCTGTAAATATATTGATTGATAAATGTGTTGATTAGTAAGGGGGTGTTGGGTATGTCAAAGGAATCCCTATGGGTATCATAATGGGTATCAGATTTGTAAATGAGTTTCATACCGATATTCTTAAAATAAACCCATTAACCAAACGTTTTATTGAGAATGAAATCTATTCCTTTATTCCAATACCCATAAACCAAACACACCATAAATAGCAGACCTTCTAAGCACAAAATTATACCAACTTGTAAACTTACCAAAACTATATTCACTTAATTTTACTCGAACATTTAATTGTTACTTTTCTGCATTAATGAGGTGCAAAATTACACTACCAAGATTTACATAACAAAATAAGTGTCTTATAGCACTAAGAATATCCACTATGGTGATGGTGAAGGGGTCTTAAATCTTGTAAAACATAGTAAGATTTCATCTCAAACTTGTATGGCATTAAGAGGTATATATGATATTGAACATTTTCATAATTTAAAGCATTTGAATTATGTCAGATGCTTATAAAACTTACAAAAAGTTTATACATAGTGGAGATGTGTTTAAAAAACATTTTTTTATAAGTTTATATCATAACACAGCTGTAAACCTTTAAATCTTTTTACCATAACAGATAACTGCGAACAGTAATTTTTTTATTAAAATAAATATCAACCCATAAGGCCA
>BQNB010194170.1:0-11474 GCA_026074375.1 Tanacetum coccineum
GGAAATCAAGATTTTCTCAATCCTCCAAACATTTTAGATTTTGTTCATCCAAATGACATGCCTCACCTCCACAACATGTTTTGCCAATGTTGAAACACACAAGGCATGAAATCCAAATGATCCGAAACCGTGTCAACTACATGTTCTCATACATCCGACACCACCTCGGTTTTACATCAAACCCACCTTACTTTCCGCATTAGCCGCATGAAAATCTCACCTCACCCTTTGGATTATATGGGAAAATGATATTTATACCAAGATTTAAGATTTTTAATTGTGTTCTTTTCTTTTCTAGTTTAGGTTTCTTGTCTTATGGGCTTTAATGCCAAATTTTATGATTTATGCCTTATAATGAATTTAACATTATTTTCTTTTGTTGTGTTGATAATGAATTTTTATTGCTTAAATGTATATGTGTGCATATGTGGTTGTCATATATATATTTGCTTGTCTACTAACTTTTTTTTGTAGCACGCATCTATAGCTCGATTCCTTGGTGCCCAAAGCGAGGGGGAGTATACACCAAGGGGGAGCACTTTCAATTTAGTCGTTATTTTTTTACTTTGCATTCGTAACCAAGTGACTTAGAATTCGTCAAGACAAGACTTGCAAGGACCCCCTCTACAACAATTTTTGCTTCGACAAAAGGGGGAGAAGAAATGTAAACTCATCTACTAAATACTTATTTAGTAACTTTTAAAAAGCACGAGTTTATATTTTGTCATCATCAAAAAGGGGAAATATTGTTAATTCAAATATTCGCGTAAAAATGATATTTATATTTAATGATCTTCATGTTTTGATAATAACAAATATAATGTCACACTATGTATAAGTTTACGTAAACAAGTTATTTAGTCAAAAGTTTACTTGACGACGACAAATCACTTAAGGTATGGAGATGGCATTATTAACATAGTTAATGATCAAAGAAAAATATTATCATTTGCATAAACCTTTTCTAATTAAATGATTTAAGTTAACACATGATTAATTATAAGCTAGTTATATTAATCATGTAAGACAAAATAAGAATTAACCATAAGTGGGGAATACAATCATCCAAATCTAACAATAATCCTTATTGTGATAAGAAATTAATTTGTCTAGAAGAATCTAATAAATTAGTTTTATTAAGTACAAAATAATATTTTGTATAGATTTGGGGTTAATCATAAAATGACAAATGTTGTCCCAGCTCCCCCAACGGATCCACCTAATACACTAGACGGATCCTGCTATGGTGGATCCGTGGGCCGCAGCTTATTGTCGTCTAGGACAGCATTTGAATTTTAAAGGCTTGCCTATAAATAGCAACCTTAAGCTTTTATTTTTAACAACTCTTGACAAATATTTTTCACACACATCTTTTATCTTTTATATTCTTTGATCATTATACTTGTTACATAATCCATTACAAGTGATCAACTCATTCCACTCTTTACTGAAGAACACTTACGAAGACGTCAAGCTTCAAGTGTTAATAGTTTAGTTGTGTCATCACGATTGTGATAATCATTCATCTTGTATATCTTGTGTTGTGTGTTGTGTATATCATATGTGTATGATAGGTTAGTATTTAGCTACAAAATACATAGTGTGTTAGATTGGTTATATCTCGAAGTAGAACTCGGTATTTAGCTTTAGTATCAGAAAAAGTATAAGTGACGCGTACGGTTTTCTCCGCCAAAAGGGAGCTTGTTGACATAGTGAAGATAACTCTCAAGTTGGGTACTTGGGGAGTGGAGTAGGGCGAAGAAGAGCTTCGTAGCCGAACCACTATAAATCATTGTGTCATCGGTTTGATCTTTCTTATCTTTACTTGTTCATACTTCGTAGATTACCTATTTACTTATTGCATCGCTATCATATATATTTTTGTATATCTCTTGAGTTCACATAAGTCAACAATCTAAATTTTATTTTAAAATGGTAAAAACTATTCAACCCTCTTCTAGTTTCTACATACAACACCTAACTCTATATCGTGCGTGGTATAATTCTTCTCGCAAATCTTCAATTGACGTGATGCATATGCAATCACATTGCCTCTTTGCATGAGTATGCATCCCAATCCTGGATTCGACGCATAACAGTAAACCACAAAGTCTTCTACTCCATCAAGCAATGACAATGTTGGTGTATTATACAAATTATCCTTCAGAGTCTAAAAAGCTTCTTCTTGTTCCGCGTCCCGCTCGTACTTCTGATTCTTCTATGTCAGCGAAGTGAGGGGTTTAGCAATCTTGGAAAAATTCGCGATGAAACGCCGATAGTAACCTGCCAATCCCAGAAATGACTGTATCTCTAATGGTGTCTTAGGGCCTTCCAATTCTTCATTGCTTCAATCTTGCTTGGATCTACATTAATACCATCGCTATTAACTACGTGCCCGAGGAAATGTATTTCTTGCAGCCAAAATTCACACTTAAACAACTTGGCAAACAACTTCTCCTTATTCAACAGCTCCAAAACCAACCTCAAATCAACTTCGTGGTCCTCCTTAGACTTCGAGTAAATTAAAATGTCATCAATGAGCACAATTACAAACTTATCTAGATACGGCTCGCACACCCGGTTCATTAAGTCCATGAAAACCGCTGACGCATTGGTTAACCCGAAAGGCATAACCGTAAACTCAAAGTGTCCATACCGCGTCCTAGATGCGGTCTTTGGAATATTTTCTTCGTGCTCTCTCGGCTGATGATAACTAGATCGAAGATCTATCTTAGAGAAATAACGCGAACCTTGTAACTGGTCAAACAAGCCGTCGATCCTCGGGAGAGGATAATGGTTCTTAATGGTCAACTTACTCAATTCCCAATAGTTCTTGCACATTCGGAACGAACCATCTTTCTTCTCGACAAACAACACGGGTGCTCCCCACGGAGTGTGACTTGATCGAATAAAACGTATATCGAACGAATTCAAAGGGTTACGAGTTATCAAATAGGGTAGCAAACGATTATCGAATCAAAGGCTAGGAAACATATAAGGGATTTCGCAGGTGCAAATAGATACGATTTAAATGTCAGGAGAGAATCCTAAAAAAGAAAATATAGAATATATTTACCAATAGGGAACCCAAACGAAAGAATCATCAAAACGTACAATGACAAAAGACTCACATGTCACACCCCCAAACGGGACGTGGACGGAATACATGTTCGGAGGCGTGACGTCATTGCATACATCGCACCAGTTCAAGTAAACGACCACTATATGGACGTTTGATAAAACATAACTCATTGCTTTGGATAAATCAAAATAAGTCTTACAATATTCTTGACATAAATGAAATAGTTTTAGCGAAAGCTTAAGGAAAATACAACGGAATCATAACATATTTTTAGGACACCGAGTATTTAATTTTAAAGATAAACATTCTTGAAAGACACCCAGCAATGCATGCAACATCAAATAGCACTTCAAGAACAATCCAACTAAGCACCTGAGAAAACATGCTTAAAACAGTCAACATAAAGTTGGTGAATTCATAGGTTTGATGATGCGTAAATTGTTTTAAATAATTTATAAGCCAAGTTTTAAATTTATAAAACTTGTTTCACCTTACAAACGCACTAACGGGCAGAGAACCCGATCGTGAGTAGTGTAGTTTTGGTAAATCCGAGGTCGTCCCAAGAGCTAAAGGGCAGTTACAAATCTGAGTTTAAATTGGTTGTCACATTTAAAAAGCTGTTTAGAATAATTGATTTGTAAGAGAATGAAATCTTTAAAGGAATGAACTAAGTATGATTAAAGAGAAGGAGATACGGTCCTAATTACTTCTTAATTAACATAATGATTCAATGATTCTACTAATTGGGAAAGTCAGGATCGAATGGTCATCAAATCTTTACTTATCTCGCGAAATCCCAGTCCTACATGTCATAGTAACTGAGACTTTGTCCCACTAGTCATAGTAAGCGAGCATCGTATTCGGCATTCTTATGATCAAAGTAATATAACCAAACAGATAACCAATATTAACAAGAGATAAATGAATCATAATGATAATTAATAAGAAAAGCTTAGCTGAACATGATATTCATACAATCAATATCACTATCAATTAATGAAAGTAATGAAAACGATATAATCCGAAACCAAACAGTAATGCTTGATGATGACTGTACCGACTTCTCTATTCTAGGAAGGCAGTGAGAACAGGAAAAATAACCTAGGATAGATGTCCCAGTCGTCCCTCAGATGGGACGGATAATGGATGCCAAATGAGGGCTGAATCACCATTTATTAATAGGTTTATGATGGTTTACAGCGTAACGATTCGTTGGTTTACGCCATAACCTTGCTGATGTAGACATTCCAAAATATAGGCAAAATGGACTTTACGGCGTAACCAAATGGAAGGTTTGCGGCGTAACATAAGTGTTTATGGCGTAACTGAAGTGGTTATGGCGTAACGTATAGTTTATGGCGTAACATAATGGTTATGGCGTAAAGTTGAGTTTATGGCGTAATCTATTTGTGAGGTTACAATGTAAACTCTTCCAAAATTGTAGTAATTTCATTTTTGTAGCTCGTCAGTTGTGATCCGGCTCAAACCCAAAAAACAAAAGTTGTAGATATCACTTTCCTCTATACATGGCCGCTTGAATCAACTTCAAAGGAGTTAGTATGAAGAAGTTATGGTCCAAATACTAGAACACTTCATAGGAGCATTTCTTCTTCGGCTTCGTTTCTTTACATAGTTCTTTTACGAGCCTTTCATAGTAACTCCAAATCATAAGCGGATCACGTCCACTAAACTCCCAATGCCATTTTATATCTTGATATTATAGTCCTAATTCTCTTGGTTCTTTGCCAAATGCATAGCGTTTTTAACTAAAAATAACAAAAATAAATGATTAAGTATCATACTCAGGATATTTGGCCAAGCGTTTTTCATAGGGATTTTAACCCTAAAAAGATCAAATATATTAATGAAATTCAAATATCCCCCCACTTGACTTCTACCTATTGCCACTCAAGTAGAAACCGTATTAGAATACTTCATAAAGAAGATTTCCTCAAGAGAGAGACACACACACCGAGGGAAATAAATCTATAATTACCTTATGCTAGAAAACATCAGAGCCGAACACCTCACGAAAAAGGGATAAAAAACACTCAACTCTCATTACTAATCTAAGTGTTCAATTTCGGGGTGATCACTCAATTGCACGGACATAGTATGTGTTCTATCATAAGCTTGGAAAGTACACAAGCTGCCACCAACTAGGAAATAGGGTGCGAGCGAACAAGTCTTCAAGGCAACATGTACGTTTGGTTTATATTGGGTGATATAAAGGGTTAGGTCAGACCATGGGAAAACACTTTTTAATGGTTGTTAAGATAAAAACACGAAACAAATAGTCTAAAGTAATCTAAGGCTGTCATAACTAGCTACTGTCCATCCAAGGTCCAAGAGTCCTGGGATCAAAACCCTGGATTCTTCAATAGATGGGCTATAGCTCCAATCTTCATATTTGTTGCAACGGTCTTGGTGCAATAATGAGGCTTCTACTCCATAAATTTTAACTATATTTCATCACCATCTTTATTTTTGAGACACCATGGGTGGCTTTTAATTTGCACCATCTTTTCTTCATTTTCTTCTTTTTAAACATGCTAAATCACAAGAGTTTTATATCCTTTATATAATTTTCCCCTGCAGCATTTGATAATTATACGCACATCCCCCCACTTGATATAACAATGTCCGCAAGTGATGACATAAGGGGTCCTTATAGATCATAACTGATTGGTCTTCAACTAATCATATAATTCTCATACCCATTCCCCCGAACATGGGAGACTTAAATAGCCAGAGATTTAAACATAAAGATAATTAAAGACTACAGGGTAGCTAAGGTGAATAGTGTAACGAATCATAAAAGGTTTAAAACAGGGTTGGCATTTGACAAGTGATTCTAGGTATCTTGCACTGGTAATGAGCGCAACTAAGGTTTTACACGGGGAGGTCGACAAGTTAGTGTGACAAATCGATAAAAACACACACACATATAGGCTTTTTGGTTGATTTCCTAAAATGTTGCCTTTTCGAACAATCTATTCCAACTAACCAATTAGATCTTAACAAGATGTACATGCCAAGTTCTAAAGTCTACAATACTACTGGCACTCTCATGTATTGGTGGATTCTATGTATAATAGATGAAAACAGAATATTAGGCTTAATCTCACCAAATTAATTACAGGATAATAATGTGCTTGACAAAGATTTATTCTAGTT
The DNA here is from genome assembly GCA_026074375.1 of Tanacetum coccineum. Classification (NCBI taxonomy): domain Eukaryota; kingdom Viridiplantae; phylum Streptophyta; class Magnoliopsida; order Asterales; family Asteraceae; genus Tanacetum; species Tanacetum coccineum. The sequence continues at coordinate 6,260 of BQNB010194170.1, forward strand.
TAGTAAGAAAAACATGTCAAAATTTTAAAATTGGCACTATTTTAAAAAAACTAGGAAATCAAAGGCAAATAAAGGTCAAGTGGTAATTCTACTCCCATCCCCCCACTTGGTTTGTACAATGTCCCTATTGTACAACTAAGGAAATGAAATAATGAAATAAAAGTAGAATTATAGCAAAAGACTCCCCTAGATTTGCTTGGTATGATGAAGAGACAACATGCTCTAAGCCATGCTCCAAGTCTACTTCTTCGAGCAACATCCATAATCACAAATATCCCATCATCATCTTCGGCATGGTATCCAACTAATCCAGATTTGAAATGCCTTCCTGTAGCCAAGAATCAACCAAGCACCACTCCATGTGCATCAACCTGTAATAGCTGCAAGAAAACTAATACCAAAAGCATAAATTCAGCAAAAAGAAAGATACCAAAATGTACAAGATAGAAATACAATCCTAACTCACTTTCATAGGAATCACGGTTGCATTTAGCGTATGCAACAAGCCTTTTAAACCACTTGGTGGCCCAAGTGGACGAGTGAAGTCCTCGAGAGGGTTCCAAAGAACATACCCACAAAGTATCATTTAACCAATTACATGTTTTGTAAAGTTCAAACATTTTAATGAATTACAAGGGGTTACTGGCACTAACCAATGAATGATTCCGCCATAACAATATGGAATTGAGGAAAATTTTTGAAAAGTTATTAGATCCTTTATTGGCGTAAATCATATGAGACATTACGCCGTAACAATATTAATTACGCCGTAACCATTATAGTTACGCCGTAACTTGTTGTATTCCAGCAACCACTTAACCACATAAAACGAGTCGTGGAGACCTCACAAAATAAATATGAATTTAAAAATTGGATTTATTATTTATTTATTTATATTATATTAATTATATATTATTATAAAACTGATTTGGTTCGGCTCGGTTTTTACGGTTCGGTTTTTAGACGAAAACCGAAACTGAACATAATTTTTTCTGTTTTTGAAAAAGTAAAAACCGAACTATCGGTTTCTAATTTCGGTCGGTTTTTTTGGTTTGGTTTTTTCGGTTTTCGTTTTGATTTCGGGTTTTCCAGTTTTTTTTTGCTCACTCCTAATTCAACACATAAATTTGATACGAAAATGAAGTGTATGCTTAAAAGTTGGATTTAAAAATAAACCTAAAGATACGATTAGTGATTTAAAAAATTGATTGGTAAAAAATGATGAGAGAAAAATATGTACAACACTTGTCGTTTTGTCAATAATTGATGAATTAGGTTGTTATGTCCTTTTGTTAGACGGTTGGGTATCCTCGTGTCACGGCTTCAAGCCATGACCAAAAAGTGCTGCCACATCACCCTAATCTCCCAAGACACCAAACTATCACATGACACCAAAAAATCTCTCACTTGTTGGCATCACAAAATGTGGTACCGTGAGCAATTTTTTTTTATATAAATAAACACTACATAAGTAGAATTAAAAAAATAAAACAAAATGTAGTATAAATGAAAATACACGGACTAACAAGGTAATAGAAATACCAAAAGGGTTAAAAATAAAAAGAAACAAGAATAACACATATTTTTGCAAAAAGTTTACACTGCATAGCAATTTTGCTAAACCAAAGGGATGGTTTTTGAAATTTACTCTTCCACAAAATGTGATCTTCTTCTTCCACAACCTGAAAAAAAAGAGTAAACTGCAAATATCCTCCTTGTGGTTTGCCAAGATTGCATGATTGCTCCTCAGAATTTCGAAAGTGCAGGCGGCCTCCTTGTGAGAAAACTTTGGTTGCATCTTTCCTCCCTGGCCACTAACGATGTTAGTTTATGCCCGTTATCCTCTTTTTTGGAGGGTAATTTTGTCTTTTTAGGCGTTGTGTTACTTGAGTAATCTTATAGATGCATAAATGGTCCATGGTGGTGAGTATATATACTCATCCACACAAACGTATATTTATTTTCCCCCCAAATCAAAAATGTAACCCTAACTTAATATAAACCCTAATTACTAACTCACAAAATGAATTGCTTTTGTGGAAATCCAACAATTGTTCGTATATCATGGACTAATGCGAACCCTGGGCGTCGATTTCGTTGTTGTGCTCAATCCATATGTCTAAATTTTGCTTGGGTGGATCCACCAATGTGTGCACGTGCTGTTTCAATCATACCTAGTTTGCTAAGATCTAGAAACGCACTTGAAGAATCTTTGCATGCAATGGCAGCTGGAAATCGAAGGCCCAAAATTTGGTTAATTTGTAGTTGGGTGTTTGATGCGTAAATGTTTTGAATATTATTTTTACCAAGTTTTAAATTTATAAAACCCGATTACCGATACACGCACTAACGGACAGAGAACCCGATCGTGAATAGTGTAGTTTTGGTAAATCCGAGGTCGTCCCAAGAGCTAAAGGGCGGTTACAAATCTGAGTATAAATTGGTTGTCACATTTAAAAAGTTGTTTAGAATAATTGATTTGTAAGAGAATGAAAACTTTAAAGGAATGAACTAAGTATGATTAAAGAGAAGGAGATACGGTCCTAATTACTTCTTAATTAACATAATGATTCAATGATTATACTAATTAGGAAAGTCAGGATCGAATGGTCATCAAATCCTTACTTATCTCGCGAAAGCCTAGTCCTACAGGTCATAGTTACTGAGACGTTGTCCCACTGGTCATGGTAAGCGAGCATCATATTCGGCATTCTTATGATCAAAGTAATATAACCAAACAGATAACCAATATTAACAAGAGCAAAATGAATCATAATGATAATTAATAAGAAAAGCTTAGCTGAACATGGTATTCATACAATCAATATCACTGTTAATTAATGAAAGTAATGAAAACATGATAATCGAACAAAACTTGTATGATGATGATGATCTGGACTGACTTCTCTCTTCTAGGATGGTTGTGGAGTGCTGGAAAACCACTTGGGATGATGTCTCAGTCGCCCCTTCAGATGGGAGGGAGAGTGGATGCCAAATGAGGCTGAATTTGGCCTCTATTTATAGGTTTTAGATGGTTTACGGCGTAACTGATTCGTTGGTTTATGCCGTAACCTTGTTGAGGTAGACTTTCCAAAATATAGGCAAAATAAACTTTACGTTGTAACCAAATGGAAGGTTTACGGCGTAACATAAGTGTTTATGGCGTAACTGAAGTGGTTATGGCGTAACATAGAGTTTATGGCGTAACATAAGTAGTTATGACATAATGTTGAGTTTATGGCATAATCTTTTTAGGAGGTTACACCGTAAACTCTTCCAAAATTGTAGTAATTGCATTCTTGTCAGTTGTGATCCGGCTTTAACCCAAAACACGAAAGTTTTAGATATCACTTTCCTCTATTCAATGCCACTCGAATCAACTTCAAAGGAGTTAGTATGAAGAAGTTATGGTCAAAATACTATAGCACATTTCCTTAGATATCTCAAGAGCATTTCTTCTTTGGCTTCGTTTCTTCACATAATTCTTTCACGAGCCTTTCATAGTAACTCCAAATCATAAGTGGATAGCTTCATATATATTATTCTTTTGTAGAAGCATCTATTGATCACATCACTAAACTCCAATGCCTTGTTTGTCTTGATATTATAGTCTAATTCTCGTGTTTCTTGCCAAATGCATGCGTTTTTCCTAAAAACAACAAAATAAGTGATTAAGTATCATATTCAGGTATTTATAAGATATTTGCAAGCATTTTTATGAGGATTTTGACTTTAAAAAGTATCAAATATTTGATGTCATCAAATATCCCCAACTTGACTTCTACTTGCCCTCAAGTAGACCTGTCAAAATAATTCATAAAAAGATTTTCCCAATTTATTTTGGAGAAATAAATCCATAAATTACTTATGCTAGAAAACATCTGAGCCGAACACCTCATAAAAAGGGGATAAAAATACTCAACTCTCATTACTAAACTGAGTGTTCAATTTTAGGGTGATCACTCAGTTGCACAGTCATAGTATGTATTCTATCATAATCTTGGAAAGTACACAAGTCTTTACTAACTAGAATTAGGGTCTAAACAGTCTCCAAAGCAACATGGGTGACATTTGGTTTATTGGGTTATATAAAAGGGTTAGGATAGACATGGGATACACTTTTAATGGTTGTTAAGATAAAAACATGAACCAAATAGTCTAAAGTAATCTAAGGTTGTCATAACTAGCTATTGTCCATCCAAGGTCCAAAAAGTCCGAGTTCGAAAACCTGATCTTCAATAATAGGCTACTAGCTCCATTTTTTATACTTGTTGAGATGACTTGGTGCAATAATGGGCTACTAGCTCCATTTTTTATACTTGTTGAGATGGCTTGGTGCAATAATGGGCTACTAGCTCTATTTTTTTATTTTGCGCAATCTTTATATTTTTTAGCACATGGGTGGCTTTTTAGTTGCACCCTCTTTTCTTTATTTTCTTCTTAATAAATATGAAAATGCTACATGAGTTTATATCTTTAATTATTGCCCTTACAACATTCGATATTATACGCACATCCCCCCATTTGAGATGAACAATGTCGAAAGTGTTGATACAGGGGGATCTTTATAGATCATAACTGATTGGTATTCCACGAATGCATACAATTCTCGTTCCCATTCCCCCCCGAACCATGGACTTAAATAGCTAGAGATTTCAACAAAGAAAATAAAGACTACATGGTAGGCTAAGGTGAAATGGTGTAACAAAACATATAGGGTTTAAACAGGATTGGCTTGACAAGGTAATCTAGGGGTATCTTGCACAAGCAGTGAGCGCAACTAGGGTTTTACACGGTGAGGTCGACAAGTCAGTGTGACAAGCCGATAAACACACACATATATAGGCTTTTTGATGGATTAAATATCCTGGACAAACCTAGCCAAAATTTTTGGTAGATTGAGAAGTGTAGAAACACCGAATTTTGCTGGATAAAGTTATCAGCGTCATATTCAAATGGCTTAGTAAATCTTAAGTCTTGTTCCTAGTCACACTAAGCGGATAACACAAATTTAATCTCGGGACGAGATTTCTTTAAGGGGTAGGTACTGTAACATCCGAGAATTTTAGGATTTTTAAGATAACTATTTTACCCCTTTGACTTTTAGGTCTGACTTGACTTACAAGATCAGCCATCTAAATCACGTTTTCACAGCTCGGACTCTAAAGCAATTTGATGTAAAATGAAATTCCTGACAACTTTTCAGTTTTGCCCG
>BQNB010194173.1:0-11474 GCA_026074375.1 Tanacetum coccineum
TCTCGAAGAAACAAACCGCTCTTGCTATATCCACTACCGAAGCCGAATACGTAAGCGTCGGAAAGGCATGTCAACAAGCAATATGGATGAAACAAGCTCTCATCGACTACGACGTACGATGTTCCCATCATGTGCGACAACAAAGGTGCGATTGACCTTAGCAAAAACCCAGTGCAACATTCTCGTACTAAACACATCGAAATTCGTCACCACTTCCTCCGTGATAATGTCCAAAAAGGACATGTATCTATCGAAAAAATACCGTTCATCGACAACATTGCCAACATTCTCACTAAACCTCTTAAACGTGAATTGTTTAACTATCTACATCTTGGTTTAGGAATGATGGAACACGTTCCATAAATCATATTGAGTACGCATCTCTTTCTTCTGTCTTAATTCTAGTTCGTGTTCCATTCCGTGTCATGACAACTTAAATACTTCATCCGAAGTACTTTAAACATGTTTAAGTTGCGAAATGCAAATTGAATTGTCACTCCTTCTAATCAAATTTGTATCACAAACAAAGTCTAAAATCAATGCCTAAGGGCGGCCCCCATATAGGCGCCCCCAATATATTGGGGACCGCTAGGAGATATGGGACCGCCGTCAGAACTGAAGTAAATATGTACACCTTAAACAAAATTTTTCAAAACACAAAAACAAACACCCCCTTACCTGCAAGTGTGACGAACACAACCCCAAATCCACCAAAACTTCAAAATCAACCATTAAAACTTAAAATCAAGATCAAATCAACCCCAATAATCATCCCTAACATCTCTAAGATCATCAATTATGACAATGCCTCGAAAATCATCTGAAGACTACAAAAATACTAGAGACTATATCCCTATAATTTCACATCATTTTCATACTCCAATAAGAGAAAAACTACGAAACCTTGAACAACATTGTATTTACGAGGGTCGGGTGGTTTTTGATAACTTTACGGATCTAAACTATGTTCGGTCTTTGTTTGAGTTTATCGAGTTTGAATGTCTTCTTGAAATCAATGAACAAGTGTGTCCTCGCTTTATTCTTGAGTTTTATAGTCAATATCAGTTGAGTTATTCTGACGAAGGTGAAATGTTTGTCGAATTTGTCATTTAAAATCAACTCTTTTCTTACTCTCTTAAGAAATTTGCTCAAATTCATGGCATTCCCTGTGAAGGAGCGTGTGTCTTTTCCGATAGATGGAGAGTTGATGAGTTGATATATGGTATTCCTATGGATGGTCCATATCAAACCAACCTTCCTCCCGTGAGGAAGAGATTGATGTTCTTGAATATCAAGTTCTAACTCGTGAAATTGAACCATCTTTGAAACGTTTAGAAGAAATTATTCAGGAAAATGTCTTATGTCAAGGGGGTAATCAGGATCATGTTCCCGCATGTCTTTGTCTTATGCTTTATTATGTTGTACACTCCGAAAAATTCAATCTTGCCTACTACATGGCAAAACGAATAGAGTGGGTAACTAAGAAAGCTAGGTTGCTTCTACCCTATGGTATGCTACTAACCCGCTTGTTTACATTCATCGTGAATGAAAATCCCGAGATAAACAACGAGTCCTATGTCTTGTACGATCATGTCATAACTCCTCTTGCCGCTCAACTAGAGCAAAAACCAAGAAGAGATCGTGGCATGAGAAGAGGTCGTCATTCCACTTCTTCCTCTTCTGCCTTCGATCAACCATCCTCATCTCATCTCAACGATGATGATGACATTAGGAATGACAAAGGGACCTCGTGTGCAAGCACTCCTTCCCCTATTCGTTATGTAAATTCCTTAACCGATCAAGATCCTTAAGTTTTTCAAAATCCACCTAACACTGAACCTCACCTTGAACCATTTTACACCCGCCAAACCGAAATCATCAACTGTCAAGTCTAATTACGAGATGAGAACCGTGGTGGAGTAAGGTCAATCGAAAAGAGTCTTAGAAGGTTGTGGAGGAACATGAAGAAGTGAGATATGAGGGAATTGCTTTAAGACATTATTATATATATTACTTACTAAATTACTATGCTTAGACAATTTGAACTTATGCTACTTGGTAGATTGCTTGGCACGGGCAATATTGCTTGCCTAGGATGATCGTTCAATTTCATCATCCTAAATCCTTGTTTGAAATATTTCTTGATACACTCTAGTCATTTTTATGACACTATGCATGTCTATGAATATGTCGCTTGCCTATATACATGCTCCTTTGATTTAGCTTAGGATACTTGGTTTTGATAGATGATTCATAATGAATTTGGCTTGATTAAATTTTTAGAAATATGTTAATCTAAGCATTTTAGAAATTTCTGGAAAAATATTTCCACTCTCCAGAAAACGGCCCCCTTAAACACTGGGCGGCCCCCTTATATATAAGGGACCGCCGTGTAATTAAGGGACCGCCACCAGGGTCACGGATTTCTGCTATGACTCTCTAAATTTCTGTGCAAGTTGACCACTATCCCATCTAGGCTTAGCTGATTTCTCCTTTTTGATAAACACATTTTGGAATCCTAATACTCAAACCCCATGCTTTACTACTTCAACCTATCTCTTCCACTTTAAATTATGAACAATTTTCATCACCTCATTCATCTTCTTCACTTCACTCTACCATGAATTCCACCAATGCCTCCTCATCCAATCCTTCCAAGAAAATCAAACTCACCATAATCCCTCCTAGACAATTATTTGTCAACATCTCTAGTGATGAAGAAGTGACCACTACACCTTCTCCCACCACCACTTCTTCTTCTCCAAGTGCTCCTAATGCACCATCAAAAACCACATCAACAAAAGAAACCACCTCAAGTCATGAAAACACTTCATCCTCCTTTCAATCTAAGCTACAAATATCACCAACTCCTACAAATGAACCAACCTCTCCTCAAACTCAAAATCCTTTTCTACAAAACCTAATGGATGTTCCTCCAAGGCCATCTAATCCTCAACCTCTCCAAAGCATCCCTTCATTGGATATCACCCTCTCACTATCACCAATCACACCTCTTGAAAATCCCTCAAGTCCACCATCACCACCATCACCTCAACCTCCTATCATGGGACATCCACTTTACTACAACTATCATGACTATCATGGATCAACTTGTGTTTGTTGTTTCCATAACCGTAACCTTCACTTGAATCTTCGAGATGAAATGAACATTATGTTTGCTCATCTCGAGTACCTTATAACCACCGCCTTTTCAACCCATTTTCCACCTCCACCATAGACCCTTTCTAAAATGGTTAAATAATGGGTAGTAGAAAGACATTTTGGTTAAAAGTCATGTCTATGAATCATGAATCTTCTAGGATTAATGTTTTAGTTTATGCTCACCCATGCTCTAATTATCTTATGTTAGGTTATGTTTATGTTGTGATGTAATTTTATGATTATGTATGCTTGTATTTTCATATATTGTCCTATGACTATATATGGTATCTTTATGCATTTAAATGAACTTTAGTTATGCTTCTAAATGTGTGGATTGAATCCTTAAGATATTTGTCATGCTATGGTTGTTTGCTCTTGTACCTCTAATCTAGTTTTGTAGCAAACAAATTATCGTAAGATCGATCCCTTGGTGCCCCGAACAAGGGGGAGCTTACATCAAGGGGGAGTCTTTAATCTTCGACTTCTTTCTCTCTACTCAACTGGACGATAAACTTTTAAATTTTATACTAAATGAGTTTATATTTTGTCATCATCAAAAAGGGGGAGATTGTTAATACAAATAATGTCCAAAAACGTTATTTATATTTTTCGACCTCTCAATGTTTTGATAATAACAAAATGTGAAAACGTTTACGATAAAATTAAACGTTTATAAATTAATAATCATAAAATTCTATTTCTATGATTAATCACTTAAGGTATGGATAAACAAATCATTAAACATGATTAGTGATCAAGAAAGTAACTTTTTTTTTCTTAAATCTTATACTTCCAGAAAAATGTTTTTATAAAGATATAAAAACAAATTATTTATTAATTAAAAGAAATGTTTTTTTAAAAACATAAAATTTGAATTTTAAAATTTTCCCCAAAATGGAAGGTTCCATAACAGATACAACCTTCACCACAAAAGGACAAAAAGGGAGTGGAGTCTAGTGGCGGCCCCCTTATATATAAGGGGCCGCCGGGACCGCCACCAGCAACGGCTACTTTTTTGTCCCCTATAAATACTAGGCCACCCATTTCAAAATCAGACTTCCTCTTGCCAAAAATTCTATCAGATCTAGTTTTCTCTCTTCTTTTGTTTCAAGTGATTAATTCTTTCTTCCTCATTTCTTCACCTTCTAATCAAGTGCAAGAGAAAAACAATCGTATTCTTCTATATACGAATTGTTATAAAGTGATCTTTCTCTCTTCTCTTCTTCAAGATCACAAACATTCTTTAGATTTATTTTGTGTTGTTGTAATTAAATACTAGATCTTGTTCAAGTGATCGAATCTCGTCTTCTTATTCTTTTTTTTTTTTATTTTATTTTTTTTTCCATCCTAAGTGATCTAATCTCTTCTTCTCATCTCTTCCCTCTCATTCAAGTGCAAGAGAAGAACACTCGTATTCGTCAAGAAACGAAGTGTTAATTAGTGATCTCTCCTCTTTTCTTCTAAGTACCAAACCTCTATTGTATTTATCTTGTGTATTTGTGTGATTCGGATATTGTGTAGATCCGATAGTGTAGATCTTGTGAGTGTGTATATCTTGTGAAGTGGTAGATTGGTTCTAGCTAAGATTAGGACTCGACATTTAGCTTAGTGTCGGAAAATAACGTAAGCGACGTGTAAACGGTTTTCTCCGCCTAAAGGGAGCTTGTTGACATAGTGAAATCTCGAGTCGGATACTCGGGGAGTGGAGTAGGGCGAAGAGGTGCTTCGTAGCCGAACCACTATAAAATCTTGGTGTCTTGGTTTGGTTGTTTCTTTCCTTATCTCTTTACATTATTATTGTTGTTATCTAGTTTTAGTTTAGATAGTTATTGCTTGTTCATATTGTGAATTGGTTAAACATATAACTCGGATCTAAACATTTTTAAAAGTAAACTTTTAAAACGTAAAACAAACGTGTAAACTATTCAACCCCCCTTCTAGTTTCCACAATTGGTATCAGGAGCAAGGTCACTCAAGATTTTTAAAATATACTGTATTTTAAAGCTTGGATTGATCTATGGATTTCGACAAATATCTAGAAGGGCAATCTATGCAAAGACCACCACTCTTTGAAAGCGATAGTTTTATTTATTGGAAAAATAGATTCGAGACATAGTTAAATCAAAAGATCTAGATCTTTGGCATGTTGTTACCAATGATGATTTTCAACCTATTGTACAAAATCCGAAAATCAAATTAGATCAGGTTATCCCATTTAAAAAACAAACCGATGATCTCAAAAAGAGACTTGCAAAAAATAATGAAGCCAAAATGGTTATTTACAATGATTTGCCAAGAAACGAATATGAAAGAATTTTCATGTATAACACGGCAAAAGAAATTTAGAAAACTTTGTTAATCACCCATCAAGGTAATAGACAAGTCAAAGATAGTAAGATCGACCTTTTGGTTTAACAATATGAACAATTCGTCATTTCTGAAGACGAATCTATAGATAGTGCTTTTGCTAGATTTAATAATGAAAGCATTACTTGTAACTGATCATACTTTTAATGACACATAAATTTCTAAGCTTTTAATTATAAAGAACAAGAAAATCTAAGAGCATTCGCTATGGTGTTTCAAGAATAGGTCTAAAAACTTATGAAGATGTCCAAGAATTTTTACACCATAGCGAAGAACTATTTCATTCATAGGTGGCATGAAAAGGTCTAGGATTTTGAAGAGGTCTAAAAATTTATGTATCATAATAACATTTAATTTATGTTTGAACAATTTATAAACCTCAAAAGCTTTATCCATAATAGGAATAGGTTTATAGTATAAAAAGTTTTACAAAATAATGACATTATAAAATGTGGCAAGTTTATAAACCTTTTAAAAAGTCCACCATAGTGGATGCCCTAATTACAAATATGTATTAACAAAAAACACCTAGTCGATGTAAATGATAAATAATCTATTTTATGAAGTCACAAATAAAAAGATGATAATAAAAAGTTTAGTAAATAGATATGCCAAACTTTTTAGTATGTTAGATACCTAGTTTGTATTTTGTTGTCCATAAACGTCATCACGTGCAATATGTAGAAACCGTAGAGTGGGGGTTTTTTTTTAAAAACTTTAAGATCAAGAATTACATCAATCTCTGTCGGCGGTCCCATAAATATATGGGGGCCGCCTAGTACATCATGGGGCCGCCCTATTTAAAGGGACCGCCTCCAGAAGAGGTTTTAGGACTAGATCATTTGTATCAAATCACCAATCAAGTTTGACGCAATATGAGAAGTGTCGATAATGGATTTACAATAACTAGTGCATATTCTACCAATATATCCACACTCACAATGTTTACTACAAAGAGCTACACAACCATGACTAACACAACATAGACAACAATTCACACAATCATAAGCACAATGCAAGTGTAATAGTAAAGCGATAAATGTAAAGACATAGTATAAAGAGAAAGGTAAAGAAATGCAATCGACTCGATATTTTATAGTGGTTCGGTCACAAAGCTCCTTTGCGCCCTACTCCACTCCTCGAGTATCCAACTCGAGAGTTACTTCACTAATCAACAAGCTCCCTTTCGGCGGAGAAAACCTTATACCAATGCTTACATTATTTTCCAACACTAAGCTAGATGTCGAGTCCTTCTTCGGGTACAACCAAACCCGTTATGTTTTATGGCCCAACATAACAAACCTTGTGTTTTATGGCCTAAACACATAAACCGCGTCGCTTACATTATTTTCCGACACTAAGCTAGATGTCGAGTCCTAATCTTAGCTAGAACCAATCTACCACTTCACCAATGTATTTTAAGGCCTAAAATACTAACCAACCCACAATCAACCCATCTAAATATATACATCATTTGGATCTACACACTACTAAAGATTGGAAGACATGGACTCGATCTATATGTAACAAATGTTACAAATGGACTAACTAGACTACATAACTTCGGATCTTGAAGATGACCGAAGTTCTTCTCTTGCACATGAGGGAAGAAGGAAATGATAGAAGATTGGATCACATTTAAACAAGATTAAACTATGTTAGTGATCAAGAGATTTAGAGAGAGAAAGGGGATTTTAGAGAGAGAAAGGAATTTGAAAAATCTGTGCAAAGAGGGTTAATTTTCTGCAGGAGAGAGTGCAGTATTTATAGGCAGGGAAATCCAACGGTCAGCTGGTGGCGGTCCCGGCGGCCCCAGATATATCTGGGGGCCGCCCTAGGCACTAAGGGGGCCGCCCCTAGACTGACGCTCTGATTTTTGTCCTTTTGTGGGGAAGGTTTATCTGGCTGAGCTGTATTTAGTTTTGGGGGGGAAACTGAATTCAAAATTTGAATTTCAAATAAAACATTATTTTTGTTTTTATTTAGCAAAACTATTTTGTGTATTTTGTAAAAATATAGTTTATCGATGTGATGGATTAATAAGAAAAATTATTTTCTTGATCACTAATCATGTTTAATGATTTGTTTGTACATACCTTATGTGATTTACGTCGGGTGTAAACCAATGTTCGTCTTGATGCATACTTGAGATGTCGAGAGATGTTGATGCATGTATGCATTGATGATTTGTGATTACGAGTAACTTGCGCACTTTACGTTACGTATTACAAGTTACATGTTTGTCATCATCAAAATATAAAGAGATCGTATAGATTAAATATCGTAATATTTGCACTAACAATCTTCCTCTTTTTGATGATGACAAACTATGTAAACTATAGCACATAGTAAAGTTTAAAAGTTACTCGTTTTTACTCCTTTCTCCCCTTTTGTCGAAGCAAAAAGGTATAGTGTGGATTATGGTTGGAGCATATAGGTTGGAGGTTTGAGAAGAAGACATGAGAAGAGGGTACGTGCTCCAGGTATATATGTTGGAGGAATGAGAAGAGGATAGGTGCTCTGAGTATATAGGTTTGAGGTATGAGGAGAAGATGTGAGAAATAAAGGTGAAGGTGATTGTGTGTTCCTTGGATAGTTTAGAAAAGGTCATGAGAGATGAGAAGTAGGCAAGAGAAGCAGGTAGGTACTTTGAGTGTATAGGATGAAGGAATGAGGAAAATGTAGATGTTCCAAGTATATTGGTTGGCGGAATACAGGAAGACAACATGAAAAATAAGGTTGAGGTGGTTTTGTGTTTCTTGGATAATTTAGATGAGGTTATGAGAAATGAGAAGAAGGCTTAAAAAGAAGGTAGGTACTTCAAGTATATAAGTTGGAGGTATGAGAAGAGGACCTTAAGGTTAAGAGTGAATTTAAAGTGGAGTAGATAAAGTATTTAGAATACGAATGAACCCATCATCATATTTGACAATCCCCAATCCTATCTTCCTATAAAGGTGAGCTTGCATCATCCTAGTGAAGTCTTCTATCATCACGGTTTAACCAACTCCATACTTTTTACCGACATATCTTCTAACTCCCCCTTGTTCATTGCATCCCCATGATAATTACATTTCTTGTATATTCACTTAACGGATCCATGGATCAAATAAATTACCATCGATGGTCAAGAAGTTTGATGCAAATTTAATGGTAGAAGCGCTTGCCAAGTGCTCCCCCTTAGTGTATGCTCCCCCTTGTTTGGGGAACCAAGAAATCAAGATATTGTTGTGCCTACAAAACAAAGTTAGTAGATAAGTGCACATATACATATAGCAAAACAATAGTGGGGAACTAGACATGCACTTCTAGGTTTTATTATTCTAAAGTATGACATTTTAAAAGAGAAGTAGAAACTAGACACATGCAATCCTTATTTTAAAATTAACAACCTAAATGATGAAATAAAAAGAATCAAGATGTATGTTTAAGGACAAAGATTCGACCAACTTTTAATAAACGAGAGTGAGATTTGTTTATTGGTTGACACACAAATATTATGAGGATGACTTTTTAAAGGGAGACGAATGACACTTAATATCTTGGCGAGATATGCCAAAATATATACTTTAAAAGGATAAACAGAAAGATAAGACGAGAATGGAGATGATATGCTCTTGGATGAGAATGAAAAAGAGATTCCATAGAGCCGAAAAGTGAGGAAGGATGAGGGAGACTAAAGGAGAAACGTGTTGACGAGAGGTTGTTAGAAAAGATTGATATATCATATGCACTAGCAATTGATGTTCAAGTGATTTTATCGAGACAAAGGTGTATGATTGGGAATTTAAAGGTTTGTTTGTTGTTTTGTTGGTTAACAATGTTGAGGAACAAAGGTGAGTATGCGAAAAGAGGTGGTGGTTCTTTTATGGTGGAAGAATAATGAAAGACTTAACAATGTGGTGACTCAATAACACTTGAAGATTGAATATCTTCTTTATGTTCTTCACTTTCTAGAAAGTGGAAAGTTTTGAGAATGAGTGACATTTGCATTTCGCAAATTACTTAAATATTTCGGATGAAATAATTAAGTTGTCAAGAGATATAGGAGGAATTTTAATAGTAACTAGACTATTAAAAGAGAGAAAAAAACGTTTAGAAGTGAGAAGAAACGTTAGAGGTGACGAGACTTATTAGAAGTGAAAAGGGACGTTTAGAAGTGAGAGGAAACGTCAGAAGTAGAAAGACTATTAGATGTGAAACGACTATTAGAAGAGAGAAAAAATGTTTAGGAGTGAGAAAAATCGTCTATAGACGAGAAGAGACTATTAGAATTGAGACAAGACGTATGCGAGATGTGAGGACCAAGGTTTGTATGTGAGGGGATTTATTGTGAAGTGATGGATTGTAAGTGTATCGATTGTAAGGAATGTGTTTGATAATGAGACGCATTTCATTATGAAATTCACTTGACTCTTGAAAATATAAGCAACGATGCTTATGAATGTTGGGATATGAGGATGACCCATTGATCTTTAGAGAGATATTAGGCATAGGTTTGGGTGTAGAGTAGACGTCAGCTCGTAGCAGAAGAGAGGAAGAGTTTGGTTATGGATTTAGAAAAGAATGAACGCTATTACAAGTTTGCTGCCGGCGGTCCCATATATATCTGGGGGCCGCCTGTTTTAATCAGGGGGCCGCCTAGTTTATGGGGATCGCCACCAGCAGAGATGTTTTGGAATCGATTGTTGATGAAAATTTTCAAACGTAGTGACATTTTAATTTGCATTTCGCTAATTAAAAATCCTTAAAATACTTTGGATGAAGTAATTAGGTTGTCACGACACGGAATGGAACATAGACTAGAATCGAGACTTAGAAGAAAAGAAGAGACCGATTTACGGAATGTGTTCTATCATTCCTAAACCTAGACAAAGATAATTTAACAATTCGCGGTTGAGGGGTAAAGAAAGAATATCGACGATGTTATCTTTAGACACAACCGTTTTGAATGGAGATGTTTCTTTTTGGACATTATCCCGAAGGAAATGGTGACGTATCTTCGGTATGTTTCGTACGCGAAAATAATAATAATAATAATCATAATAATAATAATAATAATAATAAAGAAGAAGAAAACAAATGAAGATGGAGGTGACAAACTTGACAATGTCAAGACGGATGGTGGTTAACGTTCGATAAACTACACTTACAGAGTTATGTAGCTCTTATCGAGCATTGCGAATGTTCATAGAGCAATCACACGACGAGGTATACAGTTGTCTTAAAGGTGGTAGCAAAAATAGTGGAGGAAAGAGATTAGCCATCTCTATGGTTGAAGGGGCGTGGTTAAGTGAGAAGGAAGAGGTGTGATCGAAAGACAAAGAGTGTTTTCGTCGAAGAGAGATAATGTTTTCGTCGAAAAAAAGTTTTCATCAGAGAGAAAGGATGTTTTCGTTGAAGAGAAAGAATGTTTTGTCAAAGAGAAAGAATGTTTTCGTCTAAGAGAAAAGAATGTTTTGTCGAAGAGAAAGAATGTTTCTTCGAAGAGAAAGAATGTTTCGTCAAAGAGAAAAAATGTTTTCGTCGAAGAGAAAAGAATGTTTTCGTCAAAGAGAAATAATGTATAGTCGACGAGAAAGAATGTTTTTGGCGAAGAGAAAATGATGTTTTCGTCGAAGAGAAAAAATGTTTCGTCGAAGAGAAAGAATTTTTCGTCGTAGAGAAAGAATGTTTTCGTCAAAGATAAACGAATATTTTCGTCGAAAAGAAAAGGAGAGCGTTTTAACTTATGTTGTTAAAAGGCTTGAATAGGGATTTTCATATGACCTTTAACGTTTGTGATCGCAAGTAAAAGATACTTGAATATTTCTGATGAAATATTTAAGTTGTCAAACCTACTAGGAGGAGCGTTAGATTTGTGTCTAACCATTTATTGACGAAAGAGTGGATGATTTGGAAGACAGCGAGATGATGATCAAAGGAGTGTGTGAGTGAAGACTCTA
>BQNB010194175.1:0-11474 GCA_026074375.1 Tanacetum coccineum
TAAATTCATAGTTTTTTAGTTTGTGGTTCGAGAAAAGTAATATCAAATCGGAGTACATCTTAAGATACTATAGTCAAGATCGGGATCCTATAAGATCTTAAGCATGCAAGGATCCTATGTAGGATCCGGATCGCTTTTGCTTTGCAGTATCGTAAAATCGTAAGATCCTAAGATCAGGATCGGGATCCTGACAACCATGACTTTTATTACAATAAGATAAAATATCAAATCATTTGTACTTTTATTATTTAAAAAAGAAACGTGTCGAACGCTGAAAGGGTAAAGTAGTAGAGCGGTCGAGCTTGACCAAAATGGAAGGAGGGGGTTCAAAGTGTCTAGGTCTTGGACCATGGTACAAATACATGACCCTTTTGGAAATTTTCTTTAAATACTTTCGTTTGTGTCATATAATACTTGATGAAAATTATACCAATGAAGATACATTTAAAACTAAATATATTCATATATTTTTTATCAAGTATTATATAACATAAACGAATACATTTAAGATTAAAGTTAAAAAACAAAATCTTTATAAACTCAAAACTGAAGATTTATTTAGGGATGAATAGAGTATATAATTACGAGAAAAGTTCATTCGCATACTAGTTTCTCCTCACATATCAAGGGACAAATCTTCACCATCCATTTGAGTTTGATCTAATGATGGGGATTAATCTAAGATTTAATTTTATTTAATAGATAAGATTAAACCTTAAAAAACATCCACCACCCCTTCTTACTTTTGCGTTTTTTAATTAGACTCATCGTTTTTGGCATTGAAAAGTATATATCCTTAGCTTTCTAACCATTTATCATACAAAATTTTTGGACCTCCAAATCAAAACAGATTATTTATAGAAGTTGGTGAATATCGAAGAATTATTTTTTATCATCAAACCTACTTGAAGTATCACATGTGATATAACATATTTGTACGTTCGAACACTCAACATGATGTCATGAAATGAGCGTAAGTATTTATGTAAAACATTAAATGGTTCATCATGTTTGACATTAAAAAATAAACGTATTTACCATTCTAACCATATATCAAACATAATTTGTGAAAATTAAATTAAAACACTATTTTCTCACAAAACTATGTATTAACCCTTTTAATCTTACTAACAGTATAATATCACAAGTGATATATAACATTGATTACATATTAAGAATTTCAAAAATAATCACAGTTAGTACCATATTATATTGTTTTATCACATGTGATATTAATTATATGTGAAATATCATGACTAATGTCACATTATATTACTTTATCACATGAGATATTATTATTATTTATTTATCACTGATGATACTACAATGTCAAAGGTAATAAATGTTAAGCCACGGGTGAACCTTACTTTATAAACGTATTTATATAGTGTTTAGTGGTTAGGGGTTTAGGGGTTTAGTGGTTAGGAGTTTAGAGTTTAGGGTACAGATTTTAAAGTTGAGAGGCGTTATCGTGGTAAACACTTTAAAATAGAAAATGGTATACTTGTGAATCATTGGATCAAGGTTAAAAGATCAAGATTAAATTTAATTAAATGAGGGGCTTAATTGTAATAAAGTAAAAAATTAGTGGCATTGTGTACCGATTTAATTTTACCAATTACTACTTATTTATAGTTACAAGGTTTTTAGCCCGCGTTTCGCTGCGGAGCGCGGGGCTAAACGGCATTGAGTCAAGAGGAATCTCGCTTGTGTTTCGCTTGACAAAACTAAAATGAAATATGTAGAATGAGCAAGTTAAGTGAGTCACAAAAGCATATGTATGTGTCCAGATTTAACATGAAGCATGTACCAAAATCATATTAGTTCTACCATAAACGTCGACATGAAGGGCGACAGCTACCAGCAGCTTGTTGTGTATGAGTTGTTTTTGAACCATCATGAGCTCTGTCTGCAGCGCTTTTATACTGACATGTCATATACCTTTTCATCCCAAGAAAGTGCTCCCAGCCTTTCTCAGATTCATCTTCCGTCTTCTTTGCACCCCACGCAGCCTCAATCCCACTGACCACCTTTTGACCCCAAGAATATGCTTCCAATCCTGCTCATAATGATGTGCCCTATCAGTGGATCCTTGATCAGTTAGATTTCAATAATGACCCGCAAAAGTAACAATCACAGCGTCTCCGTCGTCGTCACTAAGATCCCATTTCGCCTGTATTGGAAGAAATGCAGTTAGTGTGACCCATTATTCAACATAAAAGCAAAAGTGGGAGGCATAGAAAGTTAAGTCCACCTGCAAACTCTATAATTTCGCTAAAACTATAATAAGTCTCACATTTCCATGATTTAGCCAAACAGGTCATTCTTAAGCTCTAAGCAAACTTTAAATTACTTGGGTCTTTAGTTGTATACGAACATGTATAAGCTTATTAAGATTAGATGTTCTGTGAATTGTGAAAAGTTTACATACTTTTGCTCTTATATATGAATTTGTTTCTCAGTGATCTCGATCAGCCCCGGCTTCCACTTCCATTTTCATTTTCGGCTTTAACCTTTTCAGCAACTCCATTATCACCCCTTTCGGCTATGATTGTAATTATTACTTAGTATGCTTCTTTCCTTCCTTTCGTATCTTACACAACTTATTTCCATGCCCTTAAATATACCCTTTAGTGTTGCCCCTGAAACACATTAACAAAGATCATGTTAAGAGAGAATTAACGGAGGAAAGTAATAAGTTTTATATTTTTAGTTTTATTATAAAATGACGAGATTAATTGAACAATTCAAAGTTGTTCTATGATGCATCAAGGTAGTTTTAAATGGTGTTTGAAATTTGCTTATCTAAATTTCCTTTTCTGAAGCAGCTTACTATTGGGTGGTAAATCAAAGTCCATGCAACATGTTAAACTGTAAAAATAATATATATGAAATGAAAGAAGACGGAACGTATTTCAAGTTTGTGAGTGTTTACATGGCAATTTGAAAACTATAAAGTAGAGTTTGGCTATTAGATATGCAAATAAAGAGTCAAAAAGGGGTGTTTGTTTCGGCTTATATAACCGAGATTTATAACTTACTTTGAATCTTTTCATTTTATATAAGTTTCTAATGTTATGAGTAATAAGCTTGTATAAACTTCAACAGTGAAGCGTATGCAAACAGACAACAATGCAGCAGCCCAGAACATTACATAAAACTAAGTTTACTACTATAATTCAAGAGAGAATAAGCATACCTGACAACAATGTGGATTTCCACCCAGCTAAGTTTATTGACTTCGTTTACAAAGAATTTTTACAACTCTGAGTCTCTTTGCAAAAGCATTTCAAAATTGCCTTCGCTCATCAAGATATAGAGTCTTGTATAGCGATCTTCGACCCTAAAGTTGCTTCCAAGACTGCCTATAATGTTTGCTGCTGCTAGTATTGCATCACTGTCATCTTTTTGTCCCACTACAATATCAATTAAACAATCACAGAGCTCATCAATAATGCGCGTACAGTTGTACTAAACTTTGTATCTTTCTATTAGTGAGCACCAAAACTTTAAAAACTTTATACCAGTGATGTACAAAGTTCTAACTTAATCGATGTGAATATACCATTTTCTAGAAAGAAAATCAACATTTTGCAACATATAAAAAGTTTGTCTTGAAATTTGGGAATAATAGCAGGTTTTAAAACTTGAAAATCACAGCAGCTTATGTAACAAAATGTAGACAAAATCTCACTAACCTTGCGTCGCAACGTTACTCGGCCCCACATGTTCGTCTGACACCTGTCAAAGACGCCACAGGTGGGCAGCTTGCATTCGGTTTTGCCTGTTGCTCCTCCTCCTGACCCACATAATTCAAACACGGTGCAACATTTTCAGTCTTCGGGGTGTCAACCATTGGCGGCGATAGTTCTCCAAACAGAAATCTCCATTTTTCCAAGAACTGAAGACCCTTCCATCTGCAGTTCAACGGATAAAACAAATTCATAAAATTTTCAAAGATCGGATTATTTTCGTAGAACAAAATCATGTAGTTAATTGAAAAAAAAATTGTGTATTCCCTTCAAATCCTCTTGCTTTTAGCTCATAAAGAAGACATACTTCTGTATAAAATTTTCTTTTTAACCTTAAAGATTTCTGTTCTACAACAACTACAGTTTTATCAAGAGAGATCCTACCTTCAAATATTCAAATCACTTTAAGACATATTTTAGGAGTAGAAAAGTCACCTTAAGCCATCAGCCATTTTCTTTCCAAACAATGGCTGCATAAGTTTCCTCCTTTCATCAAAAGTCCAATTCCGTACATCATGTGATTCTGATTGTGATTCTGATTTTGATTATCACTTGAGCCATCTTTCTTTTTGGTTGCAACACATCAACATACTATGGGCTTGACTAATGGCTACTTTGGTCCCGCCTGCATAAATCAATGTTTTTAGACCCAAGTTAGCAGTTAAGTTGTTGATGACATGAGCTTTCCTAATAAACATATCGTTGCTCGCACATACCATACGGTCGATGCTCTTATCAACTTTAACAATTGCAGGTATAATTTACGAAGCTTATCATTTAGCATGATCACCATAAATCATAACCATGTTATCAATAAAACACAAATCTTAAATAATTCTTTTATGGGTTTATTAGCCATATATAACTAATAAAAATCATCCATACGTTCAGCAATAGATACATGAACACTAACGCACAACAATAATTACAAAGCTAAAACTTAACCAAATATGCATATGTATATGTATAAATAACTAATCATTACATAATGTCATCGGAAACAGAGTTGACCATACATTTTTTTTCATTAGCCAAATCATCATCATCTTCGTTGCATTTTGTCAGTCTGCAACTCTTAGAAGCTAAATATACACTTTCAGCCACAAACGCTTAAAAAGACGATAAGAAGTTAATAGAAGTATTTCTAACAAAGGTCGTACAACATACAACTAATACACGGGCTTTGTTAAGTGATCTTATATTCGTTTCTAAACAATAATTATTAGATTCAATGTTTAACTTTATCATGTTATCATATTTCAGTAAGAAAAGTAAAAAGAAACTTATACCTTCACTTTGAACGTGCGTTGGGCAATAAGAACTTTGTTCTAAGCAATTGGCACACACATCAGCAGTTGTGTTGGTGTTACAAATCAAACACACGCGAAATTCACCACAACCTGTCACAGTGCAATAGATAAATTAATAAGCCGACTATATCACATATAAGCGTTAACCATTCAAAATGTATTATATAGATCTTCCTCACTTGATCATTTACTTTCGTATCATAAATTGGAAGCTTATCACTTAAAACCATAAAAACCATTATAGCTTTAGAAAATTCTACTTAAAGGTAATATATTAAGTTAATCGCTTCAATGAGCCATGTTGGCACCATGTCAGCATCAGGCTAAAAAATGTCAAAACTTGTTTATGGTCGGTGACGGCTAAAAGAGGGTTACTCAAAACAATAAATCATGCAAGAGTTATAGCACATTTTGCATCACCATATAAAAAACATTATTCTTTGTGAACAACCCAGATGGAAACATATGGTAACATCGGCTAGACTAAATAGATAAAATCCATTTGCGATGAATTGTAACTTTGTTTCGACTGATCATATCTGTCCCCTGCTTCCAGTTTCATTCATCACTATCAGCTTGATAAAATACATTTCTTAAACTCAATTTAAAATAGATAACATAATTTTAAAACGCCAATTTTTTAAGTTAGAGAAGGACTTGCCATATTTCCGCTTCTCTTAAGAGCTTCATTAAACAGTTGGTAGGCACCCACCTCGACACTTTTCACACCATCAACCACAACTCCACTTCCTGATTCATCTTCAACATCTTCACTAAATTATCCTGACGGATCTATGGAGTCTTAAAACCATGAACAAAAAACCATAATTAAAAAAAACTGCAACTTCTATAATAAAGTTTATTAAACAACAAATAAATCATTTTTATATACCTGAAGCTTGTCGTAAATAATATCATTGTTCTTCTCATCTCTGTCTTCATCCCCATCTCTCATTCACCATAAAAACTGTTTCAAAACACAATAGGCAGATTTTTTTAAACCCATTTGAATACAATCAAAACTCATATAAAAAACATAAGCAGAAAAGTCAGAAACCCATTTAATAACACCAATCGTACCTTTGAAAGAATTATTGTTTTCAATATCATATTCTTGATGACCCTTTTTGCTCGATTTACATACGAAAAAGATGAGTTTATGGAACCAATTAGTAGATTTGAAGTGTGGATCTGCTGCTACAAATTAGCCCTAATTTTGTGGGTTAGATGAGTAAGACTCTATGAAGTGTGTGTGTGAGGAAGGTAAAACAGATGATCATTGTATTGCAGGAAGACACGTATCCTTCAAGAATGAGGCCGGGTAGGATGCTACTATTGGCATCCTTGCCCGTCAAAAAAAATAAAAAGATACAAAGATTCTTTTTGTACCGTCATTTTTACAGTGCAACGCAGTTTTTTATGAGTTTCTGTTTCGTAATTTTTGATAGTTTCACACTTTTGACATGTTAAACTTTATATTTTTCGTTCCGTATTTTCCGTGTCACGGTTTTATAACATATACAAAATTAAAAAAAAAAAAAATCAAAAATCAAAAAGCATGGGGGGTACAAATGGTTGTTTTAGGGGGTATTTATATCATGAGCCGGTCGGGTATTGCATGGTTTGGGTTGAATTTTATTAAGAACCGGGTTTGGAGGAGGGCATTAAAAGCTGCCTTGGGGAGGCAATCTTGCCTTTTAAATAAAAGGTATAATATATAAAATTTTAACTTTTAAATAAAAATTATAAAACAAATATAATATATTTTTCTTAAGGAAAAAGATCCTTTCATGTTCATTTGAATATGAGAGGTAATGTTGTGCTTTAATTGATTGTACAT
Source organism: Tanacetum coccineum (assembly GCA_026074375.1). Taxonomy (NCBI): domain Eukaryota; kingdom Viridiplantae; phylum Streptophyta; class Magnoliopsida; order Asterales; family Asteraceae; genus Tanacetum; species Tanacetum coccineum. The sequence continues at coordinate 6,903 of BQNB010194175.1, forward strand.
TTGATTAAAACAATCAATTAAAGCACAACATTACCTCTCATGTTCAAATGAACAACATGAGAGGATCTTTATCCTTTTCTTAAACCTATCTCACATCGAAATCTTAAAGCAAATCTAAATTCAAATTCAAACCCATCTATAAACCAAACGCATCATAAATCCAAATCCTAATCCAAATCCTAAACCCGTCTACAAACCGAACGGCCCCTAAAAAGAAAATGGGTTTTTGTAGAGCTAAAAAAAAAGTAAAATATTGATAACCGTGCCAATTTCTGGTCAACGTCTCGACTCCCTGGGCAATGTGAGGAGGTCAGCACGGGTTTGATCAGGGTCCGCCCGGGTTTGAGCAGTTCGGACCGGGTTTGAGCAGGGTCAGCCCGGGTTTGAACAGGGTCGGCCCGGGTTTGAACAGGGTCAGCCTGAGTTTAAGCAAAGTCAGTCCGGGTTTGAGCAGGGTCGGATCGGGTTTGAGAAGAGTCAGCCCAGGTTTGAGCAAGGTCAGCCCGGGTCAGCCTCGTTAAAGTACTTTTTAAAATATTAAGATTACTAGCAACTGTAATTTGGTACAGTAATTCAGTCGACTCCTGCTCGCTACTTTAATTCGTAGGATATTTTATTCGATAATATAATGTTGTTTCTTGTTTGCTTATGTCTATGTTAAGTTACAAGCCTATTTTTTTAAATATAAGGTGTTTGATAAAAGTCCGAAAATAATACAAGAATATAAAGATTAGGAAATCTCTAGTAAAAATATAAGCATTGTGTATAGAAACTAATTTCCAGTTATGCAATTAGTGTTATTGCTTACTTTTACCAAGATAAGCCAGTTTGAATGCTTGTTTGCTTATTTTCGGCAATATAACAAGGTTGGGACATGCTTAGTCCAAAGTGCTTATTTGCGATATATTATTAACTTATTTAACATTGTATTTCACCTAAAACCCGTTATTTGTTTTCCGGGTCTTATTGCGTTTATACCAAATATGAAAATCCAAGCAATTTTTCCTCAGTGAGTATTTTTTAGCTGCGTCTTGCAAGCAGTAGTAGAGAAAAGATTGGGAAACCTGTAGAAAAAATGCCTTTCCAGCTGTAGAATGAGTGTGATGCTTATTTGAAATGAAACTGTGTCAACTTATTTACCATTGTATTTAACCTAAAACCCGTTATTTTTACGGGTTTTATTGCATCTATAGAAAGTATGTGAAAATGTGAATCCAAGCATAATATTCCTCAAGTGCTTATTTTTTAAGTTGCATTTTATAAGCATTAGCAGAGCAAAAAAAACAACACCCCGGACACTCTCTTAGTATATATTCGTATTGCTTACTGTCGTTGAAACCATTGATTTGATTAAAACTGTGTATGTTAGTGTTTAGGAACGTGTGTGATGTTTTTTTTAGCATGATCAAGTTGCGTGTTCGCATTTGTTACATTGCGGATTAAGAATTGTTTATAAAGTAAAAAATTTGTATTGCTTAGGTTAGCAAATTATTTTCTAGCTTAGCAATGGATAAATGTTGCCATAAACATGTTACATTACATAATTACAGTCATTGGGTACATCTTAAGCTATCTGAGTATTGAATCACATTTCGTCACTGACTTGATGCGCATTGTAAAAGATCCTGACTTTGCATTCACAAACAAGTTTCATATACTGCTTTCATACGTCTGCTAAAGATTAATGCTTGTTTGTTTATTATTAAGCGGACAGATACATAATCAATTCTTCGCGCGGTTTAGGTGCGACTAGCAGGGGTAGCTCCGACAGATGTTGTTTTAGTTGTTTGAAGGCTTGTTCCGCTTCTGGTGTCCAATGAAAGTCACTATTTTTAATGCACTTCTTCAAGGTTTTAAATAGCGGCAAGGACTTTTCCGCGGATTTAGAAAGGAACATGTTCAAACTAGCCAACTTCCCATTGAGGCTCTGGACCTCTTTAATTGTCCGCGGGGATGGGAGTTGTCGCACGGCTTCCGTTTTTTTGGGACACGATTTTATTCCTTCCGGGGTAACCGTGTATCCCAGGAACATTCCTTCCACCGCTCCGAACGTACATTTTTTGGGGTTAAGCTTCATATTTATTTTTCGTAACCTGCGGAACGTTTCCTCTATGTCTCTTAGCATTTCAGCCTCTGTGTGACTTTTAATGACTAGGTCATCGACATATACTTCCATGTTTTGACCAACCTGATTTTCGAAAGCTTTGTCTACTAGCCGCTGGTATGTGGCGCCTGCATTTTTCAGACCAAAAGGCATCTTCATGTAACAGTACACTCCTTGGCTAGTGTGGAAAGTTGTTTTTTCTTCATCTGACTCTGCCATCTGTATCTGATGGTATCCTTTGTAAGCGTCTAAGAAGCACTTAAAAGGATAGCCGCAAAGAGACTCGATTTTCCAGTCAATTTTTGGGAGTGGGTAACAATCCTACGAACAGGCTTTGTTTAAGTACGTGAAATCTACACACATTCGCCAGCTACCATCGTGCTTTTTTTTTACCATGACTGGGTTAGATAGCCAGTCGTGGTAGTATACTTCTTTCATGACTCCTGCCGCGACAAATTTTTGTACTTCTGCTTGGATAGCTTTCGTGCGTTCCGGGGCCTGACCCCTTTTCTTCTGTCGGACCGGCAGGTATCCTTCCCGGATATTGAGTCGATGTTCAGTTATTGACCGCGGCACTCCTGTCATGTCCGATGGCTGCCACGCGAATATATCCAGGTTTTTCTTCAAGAGTGCACATAGTTCCGTACGCCCTGCTAAGGATAATGTCGCTCCAATTGCCACCTCTTGATTAGGGAAATTCGGATGGATGGCTACTTTAAGATTTTTGTGACGGGTTTCTAGCTCTTTAGATACCTCTGCGGGTGATGTAGTCACTGTGGCGCACTCAGCAGGTATCAAGATAGTGCTACAGATAGTCACTATTCCCCCGTCGGCAGGAAACTTAAGCATTCCATGGGCCGTGGATGGCACCGCTTGGATTTCTCTTATGCCCGGTCGCCCAATGATACCGTTGTATGGCGAAATTGATCTGACAATCATGAAGTCCATCCACGCTTTCGTACAATGATCTGCGTCTCCAATAGTCACCAAAAGCCTAATCTGTCCTAGCGGCCATATAGTTTCTCCGCTAAAGCCAGTTAGTGATGTCTTTGCTGGGACCATTTGGCTTTTAATTTCCGGCCGGAGCTGGTTGAAGCAGTGCTCATAAAGTATCTCCGTAGAGGAACCTCCATCTATGTACACGCGGTGGATCATGTGTCCGCCGATTTCTGCTTCTATGACGAGCGGGCCTTCCGTTCCGTCGCTATTAGCTAGCGGTGGGAACGTAATCTCACTGCTGTAAGCAAAGCTTTGAGTCAGCTTTTGTTTCGTCATTCTCTGCCATGGCTGTATCATATAGATCGCCAAGGATTTGTCTTTGGCCGTAGCCTCCTTTTTTCCATTCTTCATTTGATCTCGTCCTTGCTTAATTTCCTTTATCAGATGCGAGAGCTTACCTGCTCGCACCAGTTCTTCTATCTGCTTTTTCAACTGCATGCACTCGTCTGTGCTATGCCCTTTGTCTTTGTGGAATTCGCAAAACTTGTTGCTACTCCTTTTTTCTACTAGGGTTACCATGGGTGGCGGCGGTTGAAATTTTCCTGCTTCGGTCGCGAGGATCTCTTTGGGTGTCTTGGTAAGAGGAGTAAACCTATTGGATCCCCGCCCCTCCCTTGACTGACCCCGAAAGTCAGATTTTCGGTCGGAAGCATGCCGCTTGGATTGATCTTGTGGTTTCCACGGTACATGACCTTTCTTTTTAGAAGCGGCAGCGGCTTCTCCTCGTATAAAAGCAGTGGTAACCGTCATCATTTCCTCCATGGTCTTTGGGACGTGTTCATTCAGACGCTTTGTTAATTCAGGATTGTTGACCCCATGCATGAACCCGAAGATTCACATGCATTCAGGGGCTCCTTTCATGCGCCCAGTTTCAATTTTGAACCGTTCCATGAATTCTTCAATCGTTTCCCCATCTCTCTGTTTGATGTTGTGAATTTCTACCGGATCTTTCACATACTTCTTATGCTGCATGAAGTATGCTAGAAAGGCCACTTTAAGGCCCTTGTACCCATCTATGCTTTCTAGAGGTAATTCATCAAACCAGACCCTCGCGGCCCCTATTAGGGTGGAGTTAAACATGTGGCACCACGTAGGCATCGCCCATCGTTCTACCTGCGCCGCGGCTTGGAAGATTTTTAAATGATCTTCCGGGTCCCCGGTCTCGTCATAGGTTTTTACATTGTTGGGCATGCGCGTCCTCCGGGAACTTTTGAAGTTGCGGATTCTGGGTGTGAACGGATCCACATCTTCACAGGTCCAAGGTTCAGCGAGGTCATCTTCCTCTATTCGCTTGTGTCTTTTCGTCCTTGACTTCCAGTGTCCTCCATTACTGGAGCCACTTTCTGACCCGCGAGATGATGGGGATTTGCTATCCCTCCATCTTTTTTCACGGCGGCTTCGATCTTCGTCCTGCGGTCGCGATCTATACTTAGTTTTGGTTCCCCCAGGGTAAGTATCGTCATATGCCT
>BQNB010194177.1:0-10396 GCA_026074375.1 Tanacetum coccineum
CTATTTTGTTTTCTTGAATTTCTCTTATAAAAGTTATATTTTGATTTGATTACCTACTGTAAAATATGCATTTTTATGTTATTAAAAGATGTGACAAAGTTTTATGGCATTGCATGCACTTTTAGTGAGGTCAAATCAATGAGAGTGAGTGTTGATGAAGTGGTATTTTGGGGACTGTTTTAAGTCAGTAGGTTGTTGGTCTTAGTACGAATTATTTTTGCCTTGTGGCCTACTAGAAAATTCATATTTTAGGTAGATTAACATTTGTAGATTATTTGGTGAGTTGGATGGAGCCGTATCTCCTTCGAATGAGTGAGATATGGCCGATTCACCGAAACTAGCCGAACCTGGATAGAGCCGTATCTCCTTCGGATTAGTGCAAATATTACGATATTTAATCTATATGATCTCTTTATGTTTTGGTGATGATAAACATGTGACTTTTAATACATAACATAAAGTGCGCAAGTTACTCGTAATCACAAATCATTAATGCATACATGCATCAACATCTCTCGACATCTCAAGTATGCATTAAGACGAACATTGGTTTACACCCGAAGTAAACCACATAATGAATGTACAAACAAATCATTAAACATGATTAGTGATCAAGAAAATAATTTTTCTTATTAATCCATCACATTTCTACAAAACTATATTTTTACAAAATACACAAAATAGTTTTGCTAAATAAAAACAAAAATAATGTTTTATGTGAAATTCAAATTTTAAATTCAGTCCCCCCCCCAAAACTGAATACAGCTCAGCCAGATAAACCTTTCCTACAAAAAGACAAAAATCAAAGCGTCAGTCTAGGGGCGGCCCCCAAATATATCTGGGGCCGCTAGGACCGCCACCAGCTGACCGTTGAATTTCCATGCCTATAAATACCGCACTCTCTCCTGCAGAAAATTAACCCTCTTTGCATAGATTTTTCAAATTCCTTTCTCTCTCTAAAATCCCCTTTCTCTCTCTAAATCTCTTGATCACTAACATAGTTTAATCTTGTTTAAATGTGATGAAATCTTCTATCCTTTCCTTCTTCCCTCATGTGCAAGAGAAGAACTTCGGTCATCTTCAAGATCCGAAGTTATGTAGTCTAGTTAGTCCGTTTGTAACATTTATTACATATAGATCGAGTCCATGTCTTCCAATCTTTAGTAGTGTGTAGATCCAAATGATGTATATATTTGGATGGGTTGATTGTGGGTTGGTTAGTATTTTAGGTCTTAAAATACATTGGTGAAGTGGTAGATTGGTTCTAGCTAAGATTAGGACTCGACATCTAGCTTAGTGTCGGTAAATAATGTAAGCGACGCGGTTTATGTGTTTAGGCCATAAAACACAAGGTTTGTTATATTGGGCCAAAAAACATAACGGGTTTGGTTGTACCCGGAGAAGGACTCGACATCTAGCTTAGTGTCGGAAAATAATGTAAGCAACGTTATAAGGTTTTCTCCGTCGAAAGGGAGCATGTTGATTAGGGATGTAACTCCCGAGTTGGATACTCGAGGAGTGGAGTAGGGCGAAAAGGAGCTTCGTGACCGAACCACTATAAATCACTGTGTCTGGTTTGCACTTTATTTCACCTTTCTCTTTACTTATGTCTTTACATTTATCGCTTTACTTTTACACTTGCATTGTGCTTATGATTGTGTGAATTATTGTGTATGTTGTGTTGGCCATGGTTGTGTAGATCTTTGTAGTAAGTATTGTGAATGTTGATATATTGGTAGATTATGAGCTAGTTGTTGTAAATCTAATATCGACACTTCTCATATAGCGTCAAACTTGATTGGTGATTTGATACAAAAGATCTAGTCTGAAAAACCTCTTCTGGAGGCGATCCCTATAAAACTGGCGGCCCCCTAATGTACTAGGCGGCCCTATATATTTATGGGACCACCGACAGAGAGTGACGTAATGTTTTGATATAAAGTTTTTAAGTAAAAACGTATTCACCCCCACCCCCACCCCCCTTCACACTTTTTTAATCATACCTAAGGAATTCTATTATATCTAATGGAGAGTCCTTGGGTAGATCCCTCTGGTTTTGGCTGGATCATGGAACAAAAATACCTATCCTTAACCGCCCTATAACACCGTAAGAAACAACAATTGGTCGGTCTTTGGGTATTGTCATAAAGATCCATAAAACCATTGGAAAAATCATTCAACGTGTCTGATAAATCATTTAAGACACATTGAGAATTTCCAGAGTTACCAAAAAGCTCCTCCTACACATATGCATCATATTATGAAAGAGTTTTGCACATGCGAGGTTGGGAATGCACTTACATTCAAGAGATATTATCCTTTATGAAGCCGTATAGATCACATTTTAATCACTATTGTTGTGATTAAAAGCTTCATAAGGCTGTTTGGAATTATTGCTGCTCATATCAAAGTTAGTGCTGCTAAAGAAGAAAGGTTTGTGTTACTACTGCTAGCACAAAGATTGTGAAAAATACTCTAAGTAGTTAGTACTGCCAGTATAAACTTAGTACTGCTAGTGTAACTTAGAACTGCTAGTATATGTTAGTACTACTAGAGTAAAGTTAATACTGCTAGAGTAAAGTTAGTACTGTTAGAGTAAAGTTAGTACTGCTGGTGGAGAACGAAGAAAATATTCTAAGTAGTAACTACTGCTTGTACACAGTTAATGATGCTGGTGTATAAGTTACTGCTGCTAGTGTTTAGAGTTAATGTTGCTGGTATAAAGTTACAACTGCAGACAGAGTTACAACTACTAATGGATAAATATTGATTGAAGATAAAGATTGCTTATGTGATAAGTATGAGATATTTTTGTAAAAGATACGTGTAAGTTATTTGTTTAGAAGATTATGATAACTTAGGAAAATATTGTAAGCCAGTTAGGACTCCTTGGTGTATAAAAGGAGGTCCTAGGGCATAGAGATTGATACCATCTTTCATTGTTCTGTCAATCTATTTGTAGCTTCAAGGTTTTGTAACCCTAATACTATTAAGAGTGTTCGTATTATATTGAGGCAGAAAGTTTGGTAAATTGTTTTGTTATTGATTTTATACATTACTGTTTCATTGAAATTCTTCTTAGTATCATTGACTAGATTTCTTATAGTCTTTGATATTCACAATCAAAGTTTCTATCATAGTTGTTTTGGATTTATTCAATACAACTTAGGCTTATACAAGCTAAACAAGATCTATTCTATTAGGATCAACAAGTGGTATCACAGCTTGTGAGAAGCTTTGAATATGAAGAAACTTTACTACAAACAAGATCTACTTTTTCAAGAAGCAATGAACTCTCAATCTACTCAAACCAGCAAGCTACCGATACTCCAACCTGGTGAGTATGATCTCTGGAAGATAAGGATAGAGCAGTTCCTATAGTGCATTGATTACACTCTATGGGAGATCGTAGAAAATGGTAATGCACCTATAGTAACAAAAACTATTGACGGTATGGAGACTGTTATCCTTCCTACAAGTGTTGAAGAGAAGGCACAAAGAAGGGCAGAATTAAAGGCAAGAATCACTTTGTTGATGGCCTTACCTAATGAGCATCAATTAAAGTTCAACTGATACAAGGATGCTAAGACACTGATGCAGGCTATTAAGAACAAATTTGGAGGTACTTCTGCTACAAAGAAAACTCAGAATAATCTTCTGAAGCAGCAATATGAAAACTTTGCTGCATCTAGCACAGAAGTGATTGAGAAAACTTATGAAAGGCTTCAAAAGCTAATTAGTCAACTGGAGATGCATGGTGAAGTTATCCCTCAAGAAGACATCAATCAGAAGTTCTTGAGAAGTTTGTCACAAGAATGGACTATGCATACTATTGTGTGGAGGAACAAACCAGAGATTGAGACATTGAGTTTGGATGACCTCTTCAACAACCTGAAGGCTTATGAATCAGAGGTCAAGGGGACATCTAGCTCAACCACAAACTCACACAATGTAGCCTTTCTGTCCTCTAGCAGCACTAACAGTGCAACTAGAGCAGTTAATACTGCTCAGGGTGTTAATACTGCTAGCACTCAGGGTGCTGCTGATAGCTCAACAACTGTTGAAAATTTGAGTGATGCTGTGATTTATTCCTTCTTTGCTAGCCAACCAAGTATTCCACAGCTAGATAATGAAGATCTACAACAAATCAATCCTGATGATCTAGAAGAGATGGATTTGAGGTGGAACATTGCTATGCTGACTATGAGGGCAAGAAGATTCCTAAAGAATACTAGAAGGAAGCTGGACATGGACAACAAAGAAAGAATTGGGTTTGACAAGTCCAAGGTGGAGTGTTTCAACTGCCATAAGAGAGGACACTTTGCAAGGGAGTGTAGGGCACCTAGGAATCAAGACAGGAGGAACAGGGAGCCTACCAGACTAACTATGCCAGTTAAGGAAACTACTTCAAATGCCTTAGTGTCTCAGTGTGATGGCTTTGGCTATGATTAGAGTGACCAAGAAGAAGAAGGTCCAACCAATTTTGCTCTCATGGCTTATTATTCAACACGTTCTAGTTCTTCTACAAACTATGAGGTATCTAATGACTCAAATTGTTGTTCATCTTGTTTAGAATGTGTAAAAGATCTAAAAGAACAAAATGAACAATTAGTTAAAGACTTAAGAACAGCTAGGATAAGTGTTGTCTCTTATAAAACTGGTTTAGAATCTGTAGAAGCTAGACTGTTAGTCTTTAAGAAAAATGAGTATGTGTATGAGGAGGATATAAAACTTTTAAAACGTGAAATCTATTTAAGAGATTTAAATATTACAGAGCTTAAAAGGAAGTTAGAGTTGGCTACAAAAGAAAAAGATGAGGTTTAACTTACAGTACAAAAATTTGAAAATTCATCAAAAAACCTAAGTAAACTTCTAGACAGACAGATAATGGATAAGTGTAAAACAGGATTAGGGTATAATGCTGTCCCACCTCCCTATACTGGGAATTTTATGCCACCAAAATCTGATTTAGTTTATCCTAGTCTAGATGATTTTGTTGATGTGAATGAGTCTGTTTGTGAGTCTATAGTTGAAAAGCCTACTGTTGAGACTAATGAACCCGAGACTGCCAGGAAAGAAAATAGAGCCCCGATTATTAAGGATTGTGTATCTGATAGTGATAAAGAAAATGTACCTAAGGTTAAAACAGTTAAGATGTTTACTAAACCTAGTTTTGCTAAGATAAACTTTGTTAAGTCTACTGAGCAAGTAAAATCTCCTAGGAAAACATCAGTTGATAAAAATAAGCAAAACACACCTAGTCCTAGAGGGAACAAGTGAAACTGAAACCAACAGATGTCTCAAAAATTAGGGAGTGATTTTGAGATGTTCAACAAAGCCTGTCATGTGTGTGGTAGTTTTGATCATTTGAAGAATGATTGTAATAACTGGTATAATAATGGAAGATTTGCAAAACCAGTTTAGACCAATGTTCAAAGGGTGAACAAATAGAATTTCTCTAAACTAACTTACCCCAATAAAAAAGGAACATGGTTCCAAGAACAGTCTTATCTAGGTCTGGCCTAATTTCAGTTAATATTGTTAGACTAGTTAATACTGTTAAACCAAGAACAGCAGTGAATAAGATAGGACCTATGAAAAATGTTATTAATAATGCATATTCAACTGCTAGAATGCCTTTTAATAAAATAACAACAGCTAATAACTGTAGTTTCACTAAAAAAAGTTAATAATGTTAAGGGAACAAGGGTTAATACTGCTAGGCCAAAAGCAGTTCTTAGTGATGTTAAGAGAAATATTGTTAAGGCCTCAACATGTTGGGTTTGGAGACCAAAGCACAAAGTTTTAGACCATGTCTCCAGAAACAATGGTGCATCAATGTCCTTTAAAAGATTTGACTATATTGATGCACAAGGCAAGATGCCTCAAAAATTAAGAGTAATTTTAAGATGTTTCAACAAAGCTTGTCATGTTGGGTAGTTTTTGATCAGCGTGAAAATGATTGCAATAACGTATAAATACTGTAGAAAGATTTGCAAAACCCAGTTTCGACCAATTATCAACGGTGAACAAAAACAGAATTTCTTAATTAACTCACCCCCAATCCAAAAAGTGAACATGTTCCAAGAACAGGCTTAACCAGGTATGGCCTAATTTTTGTTAATGCTGCTAACTCCAGTTTAATACTGATACTGAACAATCAATAACATTAGTACATAATACAGACCTATTGAAAAATGTGATTAATAATGCATATTCAATCTACGCCGTTTTAGCTAGAAGGCCTTTTACAAAAATAGCAGTAGCTGATAACAAGTAATTTCAACTAAAACGGTTATACTGTTAAGGGAACAAGAGTAATACTGCAGGCAAAATTAGCCTAATAGTGCTTGTTAAGGGAATCAAGGGTAATGCTATTGAAGGACTCAATATGTTGGGTTTGGAGACCAATCACAAAGTTTTAGACCAAGTCTCCAAAAACAATGGTGCATCAATGTCCTTTAAAAGATTTGACAACTATATGAAGCACAAGGCAGATCAAGACATTAATGGCTTAGGTCCCCAAAAGAAACATAATATTTCTACCATTAAGTGCAGTGCAATCCACAGCAAGATTGAAGGACAAAGAGTGATTGACATGACAGGAGGAGCTCTAGCACATGACAGGAAACAAATTCTATCTTACAGATTATGAAGAAATTGATGGAGGATTTGTTGCCTTTAGAGGTAATTCCAAATGAGGGAAAATTACTGGGAAAGGTAAAATAAAAACTGGTAAATTAGATTTTGAAGATGTGTATTTTGTAAAGGAACTAAAGTTTAACCTCTTCAGTGTCTCACAAATGTGTGACAAGAAGAATAGTGTTCTTTTTACCGATACTGAATGTGTTGTTCTGTCTCCAGACTTTAAGTTAACTGATGAAAGTCATGTTTTGCATAAAGTTCCTAGAAATGATAACATGTACAGTGTTGACTTAAAGAATGTTGTTCCTCAAGGAGGTCTCACTTGTCTCTTTGCAAAAGCCACACTAGATGAATCTAATCTTTGGCATAGGATGCTTGGACATGTAAATTTCAAACAATGAATAAACTAGTAAAGGGAAACCTTGTAAGAGGTTTACCTTCAAAACTTTTTGAAATTAATCAAACATGTGTTGCTTGTCAGAAGGGAAAGCAACACAGAGCTTCTTGTAAGACCAAAACAGTCAGTTCAATCAGCCAATCATTACAAATGTCACACATGGATTTGTTTGGCCTAACATTTGTAAAGATTTTAATGAAAAAGATATACTGCCTAGTTGTCACAGATGATTTTAGTAGGTTTAGTTGGGTCTTCTTTTTAGCCACTAAGGATGAAACTAGTGAAATCCTTAAAACATTCATAACAGGCATAGAAAATCTAATAGACCTTAGGGTGAAAGTGATTAGATGTGACAATAGGACTGAATTCAAGATAGGTCATTAATAGTTTTGGCAAATTTGAAGGGTCTTAAGAGGGCATTTAGTGTTGCCAGAACTCGCACAACAAATTGAGTAGCCAAAAGGAAAAATACGACACTACTAGACGGTTGTTAGGACTATCAAGCGGATTACAATCGCCAAAAACTTTCTGGGCTAAGCAGTATAATACTACGCTTTTATGGTCCCAAAATAAGGTGTTAGTTATCAAGCCTCACAACAAGACTCCTTATGAACTTTTTCTAGGTAGAAAACCTGCCTTAAGCTTCATGAGACCATTTGGGTGTCCTGTTACAATCCTTAATACCATAGATCACCTAGGTAAATTTGATGGAAAGGCTGATGAAGGGTTCTTTGTAGGATACTCTACCAATAGCAAAGCATTCAGAGTATTCAACAATAGAACTAGGATAGTAGAAGAGAACCTGCATGTTCAATTTAGTGAGAATACACCTAATATTGTAGGAAGTGACCTAATTGGCTCTTTTTGATATAGGATGGCACTAACAAAATCTATGAACTATAAGCCAGTTGTTGCAGGGAATCAATCTAATGGTAATGCAGGTACAAAAGCATGTAATGATGCAGGTAAAGCTAGAATGAAGACAGTACCTGGCAAAGATTACATTCTACTACCAATGTGGCCTGCTGATCCACTATTCTCTCAAGATTTAAAGAGTTCTCCTGATGCTGGATTCAAACCATTAGGGGAGGAGGAAAAAGTCATGAATCAGTTTTATGAAATGAAGGGTATTAAGAGGGAATTTAGTATTGCTAGGACTCCACAACAAAATGGAGTAGCTGAAAGTAAAAATATGACACTAATAGAGGCTGCTAGGACTATGCTAGCTGATTCAAAATTGCCAACAACTTTCTGGGCTGAAGCAGTTAATACTGCTTGTTATGTCTAAAATAGGGTGTTAGTTATTAAGCCTCACAACAAGACCCCTTATGAAATTTTTCTAGGTATAAAACCTTCTTTGAGCTTCATAAGACCATTTGGGTGTCCTGTTACAATCCTTAATACCAATAGCAAAGCATTCAGAGTATTCAACAGTAGAACTAGGATAGTAGAAGAGAACCTGCATGTACAGTTTAGTGAAAATACATCTAATATTGCAGGAAGTGGACCTAATTGGCTTTTTGATATAGATGCAAAAAATTCTATGAACTATAAGCCAGTTGTTGCAAGGAATCAGTCTAATGGTAATGCAGGTACAAAAGCATGTGACAATGCAGGTAAAGCAAGAATGGAGACAATACCTGGCAAAGATTAGATTTTGCTACCAATGTGGCCTGCTGATCCACTATTCTCTTAGAATTTAAAGGATTCTCCTGATGCTGGATTCAAACCATTAGGGGAGGAAGAAAAGATAGATACTGAAGATCCAGGGAATGAAGATAAAGCTTCAAGGAAAGATAGTGAGGTTCCAAGTACAAAGGAGCCAAGAGAGGATCAAAGAGTTAATCAAGAGTTGGATGCTAGTATTAACAACACTAACAATATTAATACTGCTAGTGATGGAAACAGCACTAACAATGTTAATGTTGTTAGTTCAACCATTAATGCTGCTATCACAGAAGTTAATGTTGTTAATCCAAAAACAAGCATTGAACTTCCAAATGATCCAAATATGCCTGAATTGGAAGACATTGTTTATTCAGATGATGATGAAGATGTTGGTGCAGAGGCCGACTTGAACAATTTAGATGCATTTATGCATGTCAGTCCTATTCCAACTACAAGAATATACAAAGATCATCCAGTTGACCAAATCATTGGAGACTTGAATTCAGCACCTCAAATAAGAAGAATGACAAAGAATTTGAAAGAACATGGTTTGTTTAGTTCAGTTCAACAAAGAACAAACCATAAAGACTTTCAAAATTGTTTGTTTGCTTGCTTTTTATCATAAGAAGAACCCAAGAAGGTAATCCAAGCATTGAAGGATCCAAGTTGGATAGATAGAATTCAAATTACAAAAGGTGTGGACCCTGGTGGATTTACCAAATGGCAAAAGGGCCATAGGTACTAAATGGGTTTACAGGAACAAGAAGGATGAAAGAGGCATTGTGATAAAGAACAAAGCAAGATTGGTTGCTCAAGGGTACACACAAGAAGAAGGGATTGACTATGATGAAGTTTTTGCCCCTGTTGCCAGAATTGAAGCAATTAGGCTATTCTTAGCCTATGCCTCATTTAAAGACTTTGTGGTGTACCAGATGGATGTCAAGAGTGCTTTTCTTTATGGTAAGATTGAAGAGGAAGTCTATGTTTGTCAACCACCAGGATTTAAAGATCCAGACTTCCCTAACAGAGTATACAAAGTAGAAAAGGCACTTTATGGACTGCATCAAGCTCGTTGGACAATGGGTTTCAGAGAGGAAAGATTGACAAGAATTTGTTTATCAAAAAGGACAAAGGTGATATTCTGTTAGTTCAAGTGTATGTAGATGATATTATATTTGGCTCTACAAAGAAGTCATTATGAACAGAGTTTGAGAAGATGATGCATAAGAAGTTTCAAATGAGTTCTATGGGTGAACTCGCATTCTTCTTAGGACTGCAAGTAAAGCAGATGGAGGATGGGATTTTTATCAGTCAAGACAAGTATGTGACTGAGATTTTGAAAAAAATTGGTTTTATTGATGTCAAGACAGCAAGCACACCTATGGAAACTCAAAAGCCTTTGCTCAAGGATGAAGATGGTGAAGAAGTAGATGTTCATTTATATAGATCAATGATTGGTTCATTGATGTATCTTACTTCTTCAAGACCTGATATTATGTTTGCAGTGTGTGTCTGTGCAAGATACCAAGTCAACCCAAAAATGTCACATCTTTATGCTGTGAAAAGAATTTTTAGGTACTTAAAAGGTCAACCAAAATTAGGTCTTTGGTATCTAAAAGATTCATCTTTTGATTTGGTAGCATACAATGATAGTGATTATGCTGGAGCAAGCTTAGATAGGAAGTC
>BQNB010194178.1:0-11473 GCA_026074375.1 Tanacetum coccineum
CTTGGGAGTATGACTCTTGAACTACATAGACAATTTGAATTGTACTCTCTGTATGAAATGCTTCAGGAGCTTAAATATATGTTTAAGAAACAAGCTGGAGTGGAGAGATTTGATCTAATCCAAACTTTCCATGCTTGCAAACAAGAGGAGGGTAAACCGGTTGCTGAATATGTCCTTAAGATGAAAGGATATGTGGAGCAACTAGAACGTCTTGGTTATGTACTACCAGAAGATATCATAGTAGGCTTAATCTTGAATGGCCTCACTAAAGATTTTGTTGAATTTGTGAGAAATTACAATATGCATAACATGGGGATGACAATTGGTGAAATACATGCTATGTTTATTGAGTATGAAAAAGGTTTACCTAAAAAGGCTGAAACACCACAAGTAATGATGATTAAAGGTGGTAGAATCAAGAAAGCTAATAAGAAATCACTTAAAGCTAAAGGCAAGGGCAAGGATAATGTCAAGGGAAAGGTTAATAAGGTTTATATCCCTAAGCCTAAAAACCCTAAGCCTATTTCTATGGAGCGCCCAACTAAGGATGATGCCTACCACCACTGCAAGGAGGTAGGTCATTGGAAAAGGAATTGTCTTGTCTATCTTGCTGAGTTGTTGAAGAAAAAGAAGAAAGTTAGCTCTACTAGTTCTTCAGGTATCTTCATAATAGAATTATTTTCTTTCTCTAATAAATCCTGGGTGTTTGATACTGGTTGTGGTACTCACATTTGTAACACAAAACAGGGACTTAGGATTGAAAAGAAGCTGAAAGAAGGATCTCTTTACTTGTACGTGGGTAATGGAGTTCGTGCACAAGTGGAAGCTATTGGAAGTTATGACTTAGTTTTACCTAATGGCTTAGTAATTTGTTTAGACAATTGTCATTATGCAGCTACTATAACTAGAGGTGTTGTTTCAGTTTCTCTTTAGGTTGACAATGGATTTGTTCAATGTTTTACGGATTATGGAATTTCAGTTTCTATGAATAATGTTCTTTATTTTAATGTTATTCCTCATAATGGTATTTATGAAATTGATATGCATGATCTTTTACCAACTGTTAATTCTATTTATAATGTTAGCAATAAAAGAGTCAAGCATAACTTGGACTCTACTTATCTATGGCACTGTCGTCTTGCTCATATGAGCAAGAAACGTATTGAAAAGCTACAACCTAATGGGCTTTTAAAGTTAACGGATGAAGAATCTTTTGATCAATGCGTGTCTTGTTTATCTGGCAGGATGACAAAAAAAACTCTTTCCGCATAGTACTAAAAGGGAAAAAATCTACTTGGAATAATACATACTGATGCATGTTGTCCACTTAGACATGTGTCAAAACAGGGTGCTAGCTACTTCATTACATTCACGGATGATTATATTCGTTATGGTTATGTTTATTTACTTAAGCATAAACATGAAGTCTTTGAAACATTCAAGGTGTTTAAGAATGAATTTGATAATCAACTCGGAAAGACCATTAAGGCTCTGCGATCAGATCGTGGTGGTGAATACATAAGCCAAGAGTTTAAAGATTATCTTAAAGCTAATGGAATTGTTCAACAGCTTACTCCTCCATACACACCACAACATAATGACATGTTTGATAGAAGAAACCATACTTTGTTAGACATGGTGTGATCTATGATGAATCTTACAACTTTGCCTTTATCCTTTTGGGATTATGCTCTAGAGTTTGCAATTCGCATTCTTAATATGGTTCCAACCGAGAAGGTTGAAAAGGTCTGGGATGTGAGGCTCTTGTGAAAAGAGATACGCCTGACAAACTCGAACAAAGATTTGTTAAGTATATCTTTATAGGATACCCAAAGGAAATGATTGGTTACTATTTCTACTTTTCACCTGAAAACAAAATTGTTGTTGCAAGGTATGCTGAGTTATTTGAGAAATGTCTCATAAGTCAAGAAATCAGTGGGAGGGCGGTAGATCTTGAAGAAATTCAAGAAGAAGATACATCACCTTCTGAAATCACTGGCAATATAAAGCTGCTATGTTAGATCTAGAATCTAAAAGGTGAGTCGATGCTATGAATACGAAAATGCAATCCATTATAGACAATATGGTATGGATCTTGGTCGATCTTCCTCCTAATTGTAAAATATTTAGGAGTAAGTGGATTTTTAAGAAAAAGACCGACATGGATGGCAATGTACACACTTATAAATCTCGTCTTGTAGCAAAGGGTTATACTCAAACCTATATGGTTGATTATGGTGAAACATCTTCACCTGTGGCTGACATTAGAGCTATTAGAATTCTCATATCTATAGTGGCATTCTATGATTATGACATATGACAAATGGATGTCAAAACTGCCTTCTTAAATGGTTATCTTGATGAAGATATTTATATGGTACAACCTGAAGGTTTTGTTGATCCTAAACATCCCAGAAAAGTATGCAAGCTTCAAAGATCCATTTATGGTCTTAAGCAAGCATCAAGAAGCTGGAATAAAAGGTTTGATGAGGAAATCAAAAAGTTTGGTTTTGCTCGCGTGTTGATTGATTCAAGTGTTTCGGTGATTATTATTAAAACAATACTACTAGCATACTTTGTTGTTTTCTAAAAACATATTGTGTGTGGAAGCTTAGAGAGATCTTGCTTTAGATCTTGGTGGTTTTGCGTGTGACATTATACACACGCGTATATTGAAGACCGGTATTTTGTTAATTGCTAAAAGGTACACAACTTCAATCCCTTGTTAATTAATGTGTTCTATATGTGATCTTAAATTCGTTGCGTACTCGTGTTTAGTTAATTGGTTAATTGGGTCAAAAAATCCAACAATATGGACCTTTAGATTTAGACATACTAGAATATTCTAAGTCGATAAGTATCTAAACACGATGACTGAAATAGTAGTTGTTCATTGTCACTATCGTTGTATTTGAATAAGACCACATCACAAAAGGTTTTAATATGTGTAACACATATGTTGATTGTTGAGTTAGAAATTACGAGGATTTATTTTGCATCTCATATCCATTATTCTTAGTAAAAACTAAATATGTTGATCCTTTTCGTACTTTAATCAAAAGAACTTATATATACACAATTTAGTTCTATAAATTTGTATTATTTCCTTTTTGACTTCTAAATTCTGTTCCTCTCTGTGTGAAATTCGAGATCAATATAATTTTAAGAGTTCATACGAATTTTCCATCAATCACAACTGACGAAGTCTTTTTTAACTTGATGAGTTGCGATTAACTAAAAACATAGTATTATTCTAGACACGTAACACATGTTTGTTACTATATTAGTGGCCAACAATTTCTTTCTCCAACCTATGTGGGATAAAATGAAAGAATGGAATATTAAAAAAGGTTTCCATAAACAAAAAATGGTAAATCATTACGGTACAAAAAGATTTTTATGTGCATGAAAATAAAGAGATAATACACGAGTTGGTGAGAAAAAGATATATATACTTGGAACTAAAAAATTCAAGTTTATAAGCAACTTTTTATGGTTTTAGAACACGAAACATAAGAGTAACAACATGAAATTATATGTTGTCTGAAAATGAAAGATTGCAAATGTTTAAGCTTTCTCCTTTGTGCTTATAGTCATCAAGATCGAGTACATGTGGTCTATTTTGCACCTCATTATAAGTTCTTATCAAAGATCTTAATTACCATAGTATCCTCGTATTTTGATAGAACGAGTTTTCCTGCCCGCGCTACGCTGCGGGATGATTGGCGGGCGGATGTTTAGCGGCCGTTGTTTTCGACTAGACATGAGATGAGGTATAGGTTTTTAGATAAAATAAAAAAAATTGTAAACCAAAAAAAAAGTTAACGGTCGTTTTTGTAATGTGACACATAGTGCCAGGGGGTACTTCGTAAATATTTGAGGGGCTATTTCATAAATAAAAAAATCATTAAATGCGTCCGGGTCGGGTCGGGTCAGGTTGACCTGACAATTTAATTCCAATGTGCTCCTTGTAATTGTATAGTTATATAATGTTAAAGATAAAAAGAAAAAATCTTCCAGTTAAATTTTACAAAGTTTTTTATGTCATGGGAAAGAACGAGCTATATGTTTTATCTACATGAAAACATTTTTTGAATGCTCAATGTGTTTATTATGGATGTACATACTAGCACGTAGCTAAGCAGACTTTTCGACAAACATGCTTATCAGATGAGCAATTATGTCAAAATCTAAAAATAAGTAGCCAAGCAATCCTTTATCATATACGTACTTGATAATATAAGTCGTGTGTTTTTATTACTCTGATCTTAACTGTTATTTAAGTAGTGATTCGATACGATGAATGAATTCCCTACTGAGTTATGTCGCGAAAAATATTATATATTATTGATGTTTGTTTTGCCCTAGTATATCTCAAGTATTTTAAAAGAGTACTGTATGTTAACACTTTTATAAATAGCGTAGACATCCTTTTTATATTGTTGCCAGTCTTTAGATAAACATATAAGACATTTTCTTCATTAAGGAGTTGATTGGAAAGATTTATAAGCATTACAATAATCCGATATATATAAATAATTTGGCCTCAATATAAAAGCATGCATAATATGAGCCCAAATTATTGGGCCTATGTCTACTAGCCGTCTTTAACTTCTTTTTCCTTTTTCAATTGCTTACCTATTATAACATCCTTAAATGCTATTCTTCAAATCATCAACGTGTTGTCTCTCTTAATATAATAAGATTAGCTCAAAAGATATGTGAAATCCGTTGGAAGTTACAGTTCAAGACTTTTAATTTGTTTCGGATGAGAAATAAAACTCGCAAATTCCTTGGTGTTTTACGAATTCAGATGATACATTTTATTTAAACGTGTGTAGTTGTAGAAAATATTCCGTTTGGTTTAATCAAAATATTGGGCTGGAGCATTTGGCGAAAACAACAATGAGAAAATAGCATCATTCATCATTTAATTTGTTTCGGAATAACCCTAGTAGCATAATTTTAATTATTTATTTATTTATTTCTATAGATGGTAACAAACAGCAAATCGCTCTAAAAAAATATATATTATACTAAAAAAGAGTTTTTTTTATATAAATATATATATTTATATGAATTCGGTTTAGATTGTCACAACCATAACCAAGCAAAAACCGAACACTTAATTGAGTTCGATTTTGAAAAATTCTGTTCAGTTACGAATTCGATTTGGTTCGTTTTGGCCTAAACAATGAACACCGCAACTTTAGTTTCGTCTATATTTATTGTGAGATCCACATTATTAAAAAAATATATACATCCGGAGCTAGATGAAACTTTGTTCATTCTCTATACTTCCGGTCGGGTTGACAGGTTGGCGGTCACAAAACTCGAACCGCACCTAACTTGTTAAAAACAGTCCGAGTCAGCTATGTTTACACATAACCCGAATCCTGACTCATTTAATCCGTATATATACTTCGGTTGGTTGGTTAAATAGGTTAACTGTTTCAGGTTGACCCATTTAACCTGTTTTTATATACAAATTTGGCACATTACCACTGGGCTAAACAGATTAACAAGTTATACGGTTCAACCTGTTTAACCCATTTAACCCGTATAATAAATTATAAATACTTTGCATGAAATTTATGCTAAATTTTCATGAAATTATGGTATAAAAGTTTGTTAGACTCGTAGCTCAGTTGGGTCTAGTTTGGTCGACGCGTAGCTCAGTTGGTTCTAGAAAAAAAATAACCTGAAAAGAAGCTAGACTTCTAAAATTTGAAGTCTTGTAGAAATTCTCAGCTATGAAATTGTGCATGGTTGCAAATAAGATTTGGAAATATAGACTATTCGTAGTGTGGATTATGGACCTTTAGATTTAGACATCTCTGAATATTCAAAGTCCGAGTGTCTCAAATAAAAATTTAAATAGTAGTTTGTTCATCGAGACTATCGTTGTTGAATATGTGTAAGATCACAAACCATCACTAGCAGCTAGATGAAAATAAGATATTTCAAAAAGTATAGGTTCATATAACAAAATGGTAAGAAATAGATAAATCAAAAGTTATTAACAGTTACTGGAAGAAAGATTTGTTACATGTAACATCAAATTGAAGTTTAGAAGCAACTAATTTATTTATGGTTATACAGGAAACATAACGGCACCAAATTGGCAATTAGATATAAGAGAACCTATGATGATTTTTAATAAGAAAAAAGGATTAACGTTTACTTATCTGAAATCTATATCAGTTTTGGGTCATAACTCCTATTCTGCAATCATGGATCCCGGCCTTCGGATTCTCAATAAACAGACCCTTCAAAGCAAAAGTTTTTAGCCCAGTGAAAATAAATAAGAAACCGCAATCTTTATTTTTCTTTGTTTATACTACAAGCAACACAAAATCGATATTAACCAATAATAAACACCACCAGGACGTTTTGTTTACGGTTGGTCTGTAGCTGCAAAGTATACACAAAAGAAACTCTCATGTACATGAAATAATCTCGATGTGTAAAGAACATGAGATTGCATACTTTGTCCTTACTTATATTAAACTAAACTTTATTTGCTGAGGATAAAAAAAACCTAAGTGCATTTAGAATATGAAAGAGTAATCAAAGTAAATCAACCATTAAGCCATCAGTATATGCATAAACATTGACCACCTTGCAATGGAGCCGCGAACTGGGAAGTTATCTAAAACTGACTGTTTAATCCTAAACGATTGATAATGGAACCCTTTCACAATATCAGAACATCACTACTTTAATAAGTTGATAAAAAAATTGAATCCTGGTGTTTAGTAGAAACATTATGAAACGATGCATACTAGTGTAGATGTAGCAAAATGGTGCATCATATAAGTTGGGTAAGGGATGAAAACGGGCTCGTTTTGAATGGGTCAATTGTGGTACAGGTCAATCCCTTTTTTTTCTTCTTGGTACAAACCACACTCTACACATGCCTAGTTAAGTATGGACTAAAACTGTTGGCTACACTAATAGACTTTAACTCAACCAACCCAACACAGGTAATTTAATTTGTTTAATCATTTGCTGAGCTGCAGTTAGTCTTATGAGCTTATTTTCCTGACCCAACCCAACACAGGGAAACAGACCCAAGTAAGCCAGGTTCTGCAATATAATATGGTGTACTTTTTGAGTGTACTATAGTTTCACTATGAATAGAGAGAAATTAAATTAACTACTCTCTGTGTAGATGTTGCTGTAAAGAATTACTGTCTACATGCATCAAATGAACGTGCATTTATTGTTGGAATATGGTAGTTGGTTTCGCGTTTAATACGATTAGAAATACGTGAGCCTATTGGGGGCACACACGTTAATACACGAAGAGTACGTTTATTAAACATTTAATATATATACTTATTATATTTATTAAATATTTAACATGTTTCACGAATAAAAAAAGAAAAAATAAGAAAAGAGAAGGGCTTTAAAATGTTGAAACGGAAACCTTTGTCCTCCTCCCAAAAGTGACAGATTTTGAAGGTCAGAAAATGATTAATGGGCAAAATTAGATTGAAAATTAGAATTGTTTGCATACTTGGAGTAGGAACAAGTATTGAGATTAGGGTTCAAGGTGCTATATAAACACCCCTGCCCTCATTCTTCTTGTCGTCAAACAACCATTGTCCCACACAAAAATTCATTCTGACATATATTTTATCCCTATTGACAACCGCACCAGGAGTCTAGAACTCTCTCCCCCTCTCTCTCTTACACACACACATACAAAAAGCAATTCTCTGGCGATCGGCTTTGGCCGGCCGTCTAGACCTCCTTTTCCTTTTCCTTTCTTATACCTTTTCCCTTTCCCATATATGTTGTCTTTTGTAATATGAAACAAAGAACAAGTAAAGCTATAAGCTTTTGTAATATATCTTTTAAATCCAATGTATCAGTTTAAACGACTTTTGTGTCGTTCTTGTATATATCTTGTGCTGTTGATCTTGAAGTAACATGCCCCGGATCCTTATTCCGCTGCGACCCATTTTGGGGGTGTTACACATACTTTGTCCTTGCTTATATTAACAAAAGCTTTATTTGCGGAGATAAAGCTGCAGTTAGTCTTTTTGAGCTTATTTTCCTGACCCAACCCAACACAGGGAAACAGACCCAAGTAAGCCAGGTTCTGCAATATAATATGGTATACTTTTTGAGTGTACTATAGTTTCACTATGAATAGAGAGAAATTAAATTAACTACTCTCTGTGTAGATGTTGCTGTAAAGAATTACTGTCTACATGCATCAAATGAACTTGCATTTATTGTTGGAATATGGTAGTTGGTTTCGCGTTTAATACGATTAGAAATACGTGAGCCTATTGGGGGCACACACATTAATACACGAAGAGTACGTTTATTAAACATTTAAAATATATACTTATTATATTTATTAAATATTTAACATGTTTCACGAATAAAAAAAGAAAAAATAAGAAAAGAGAAGGGCTTAAAATGTTGAAACGAAAACCTTTGTCCTCCTCCCAAAAGTGACAGATTTTGAAGGATTCTAGAAAATGATTTATGTGCAAAATTATAATGAAAATTAAGGAATTGATTGCATACTTGGAGTAGGGAACAAGATTATTAAAAGGTATGCTTTCTTTATTTATTACGTGTTAACCTACTTGCCATAACTAGATCCATCCGCTGCGTACTCGTAGCTAATGGTTACCTAAGATTATTAAAACCCAACAGTGGCATCACGAGTCAACTCGTTTTGGCATCTAGGGTTACACGCTTAAAAATCAAATTTTACGCCGAGATACATGCCTAGATTTGATTTTTACTATAAATAGTTGCGATTTTTTTTCTTTATTATTGTTTTATTGTAAATATGGTAAAGATATACAAATATCTACCATAAATAAATAAAGAAAATTGCTAGATCTTGCAAATTAATATAAAAAGTTAATATAGGATTAAAAGAGGAATTGAAATTTTCTTCTTTTAATGTGCTTATTTAGGAAAGTAAATCTTTCTACTTGTTTAAAAGATCTAATGATTTATTTTTGGAAAATTAAATCTTTTATTTTTGGTAACTAAATGTTTTAATTTTGGAAAATAGATCTTTTAAATTGCAGCTTGATTTGTTTTCTAAATTCCGGCTATAAGATCTACACAATCACTTTTATGATGTATGTGGCGATCTAGGCACTTGATGAAAATGGTTCTACAATTGGAGAAGACTCGCAAGAGAACTCAGAATCTACTTGCTTACTTGATTATTTTAATATCATCTTTACTATTATGCTCCCTATATGCTTATTTGTTTTCAAGTTTACATGTTTACACACCTAAACAAATAAAATACGGACTAATACTTAAAGTGAAACATGATGTTAAATTGGTCCTTAATTTCACACGCCTAAAAACCATATTCATTGTGACCTGCTATGTGTTTTGTGGAAAACTGGTTTTAAGAAAATTAACGAGACCTAATATTATGAAACATGTTTTTCATGAATTTAAAAACTATACGCTATGGACACATAGGAAGTACGGCTCATCCACTAGAACAAACTATAAGAGAAGTTTAAGGCGGACGTGATAAACACTCCAAAAGAACTCAGGTTTTTAATAAGCTTCACGCCGAACTAATTAATGTGTTTACATACTTTTAATCGATACAAAATGATATTCACTAGTAATATTGTATTGGAAGTTTGGTTATAATTGGTCTGTAGCTGCAAAGTATGCACAGAAAATGAAATCGATTCATATCATCATATGAATAAGATCATATAGAAGATTGCACGGCTTGGATTAACATTCTTTGTCTTAGGTTAAATTAACAAAATCTAGCAGCCTTAAAAACTAATGCTACCAAAATCTGCATGGTCGTCAAGGTGATGAGCCAGCCGTTTGACTTGGGTTGACCTTGACTTCTGGGACTTCGGTAACAGTGCTGCAAAGACATAGAAAGCATGTTAGAGAGGTCCTGGGCTACGCCCGGGGAAACCCCCTCCGACGATTAAGTCAGTATTGACCATATTGCTATGTTTTCATAAGAATGCTTAGAGACTCTTATAAGAGTGTTAAGCTATAAATGAGAAAGTAGAGAGGAATTGGTGTCTCTAAAATGATATAACACATGCCCTTTTATAGGCTCTTCGTTATGATAAAATCTTATCTAACAGAATCTGAATTATATCTTCACAGTCATATAGCAAGCAATAGAACATCTCAAATACTTATAAGTTAAGAAAGAATCTTGAAAAGATAAGGCTTGGACAATGAAAGTGGGATGTATAAAACTTGCATTCTTACAAAGATATATTCGATCATAGATTCTTCATGAAACTTATTTGTGTAGACTGCCCCATGTTGGTTCTCAACTTGAAACTCAAATGTATGCAACCTTCGTACGAAGATGCAATTGTTATCTAGATGAGTTGAGTATGATAAGTTGATATATGTGAGGAGTAACCTCATTAAGCCCCCGAGTCTATGGAGGTAAATTGTAAATATAGCCTGCGTAGACTTAACTAATATTTTAAGATATACTCAACTTATACCCATTTTGAATATTCGGTAAGTACTACCATCATGAACACATTAGTTAGGGATATGAAATCATGCATCATAGATCACCCTTATGTGTAAAATGCATTCGTATAAGTAATATTGTGATATTCGTGTTTTGCCTAAATGAGTGTGGCATGTGAGGAATCTAAAGGCACATCTTAAAGTATCGAATAACAGGAGTTTTAACTAATACAACCAATGGAAAATAGAGTGCTTGAGAGACGAGAACACTATGGCAAGTAGCTATCCAATATTTAGAAGTAGAAAATCTATAACAAAGAGCTAAGATAAATATCGTTTGACCAACATAAATAAGTAGAACCTCATGTCATGTGACACGTTTCCGTAAGATTCGTAAAAACCAACTAGGATGGGTGTAACCTCCCCCAAGACCATGCATAACAAAAGTTGGAAGGCATCAATGTATGGTCTTAATAATATAATGTGAATATAGTAGGTATATTTGGTTTTGGTGTCAATGTACCATATTTTCCGAGTCCATATATATGGGTCGCTTAATATGTTTAGCCTAAGGGTGGTTAAGTATTGGTACTTGGCATATGCCTTACCCAAGCTTATTCGCCTTACTATTGGCCTAATTTTTGTGTATTTTATTTATTTCCTTTATATGGAATTAATGGCGAGACAATGCCTTCATTTGGGCTTTGTCACCGTTATTGTAAATTGTTTGTATATATTTTATTGCCTTTGTATGGCTTTAATGATGAGACAATTAATGTCATTGATATCGACAGTATGTATTAATTTATGCGTGTTCGCATTGTTGCCTTTTTAGCCCTTTAACAGTGGGACAAACAATATGTCGATTTGAACATTATTTCCCTTATATATTAAGATTTGCGTAATCGCAATTTATTTCATTATTTGGTTCTATTAGTGTAATGATGGCTTGATCGTTGACAATATGTACTAAGCTTTTTGTGTAAGATTTTTACAAGTTTAT
>BQNB010194182.1:0-11473 GCA_026074375.1 Tanacetum coccineum
TAAAAATGATATTATGATATTGACTTGATATATTATGATGATTGCTTGACATATATGAAGATATGATTTCCATAGATAGGTTGCCTGAGCCCGTTAAATTTAGTCATGCAAGAAATGTTGGATATTGAGATATTGGCAAAGTAAGTAATGTAATGTAATAAAACGAAAAATTTCCCTGAAAAAGGTGAGTTCATATATAACTGACAGATTGTACATCATCTAACTTAATAGATGGATATTTACATTTATGAAAATTGTGGGTTGTTATACAATAAAACATCTCAACAGATAGTTGCCAATCCATGCTTTCATGAAAGAACAAAGCACCTGAACATTGACTATCATCTCACAAGGGACAAAGTTCAAGAACGTTTTCTACAAACAGCTTACATTCCCACTAATTTGCAGCTTGCAGACATAATGACTAAGGCTTTGGGAAAAGAAAAACATTCCTTTTTGAGTTCCAAGTTAGGTTTCATAGAAGTTCCAACTTGAGAGGGGGCTATAGAAGTAATAACTATCTTTTGTAATATTGTAAAGTAGATGGTAGAAACTGTAAATATAAAAGTTAGGCGGGAAAGTTAGTTATCTCGTTCTCTTCTTTCCTCTTGTATAAAAGGAGTTCATTCTTCTCATTTCATTTTGAGCAATAATAATCACTTTCTCCCCTCTTAAATACTTGTGCTTGATAAGATATGATATGACTGCAAAAAAATCTTACAATTAATGATAGTCCAAGCCTTATAAAAAGTCAAAGATTTGACAACTTTGTGCGTAAGTATTCGTGGATTAATAGGTATAATTCATGGATTCCTCTATAGAGTGATAAGGCGAACATGTCTCCCTCTGCGAGGACGGTTGCATTGTAATTAGAATACGTTATTTTATGGCAGCCTTCAGTTTACTCTTCAAGATTTTTATCATGAACTTCTCGATTTTTATGGTTTGCATTTTTCGCAACTTCCCCTTAGTGCCGTCCAAAAAATCATCAATTATTATGATGTATTTTGCGTTCGACTTGACATCAAATCTATTTCTATTTTGAAACTTTTTTCAGTCAAAGCAATCTACATTAAAATGTCAGTAGTGCTTTATTGTTATGAAATTTTTATATATAAGTGACCTAAATAGAATACTATTTAATCAAATAATGTATGTTTGAATACCTTAAACAGATCCCGAACGAAGACAGAGAATTGCGTAGATAGGAAGACGAAACGAACCAACCCACTTGTCCTTAATGGAACGATTGAAGAAAGAAAGAGAATGGTGTCCCCTTCCGCCTAGGGCACATCGTCAAAGAACAATGTTGGGGACAGTGTGAGAACCTTCCATTGCTTACACCTTTTAAGTGTTGGTTCTTCTAGGGATAGGTCTGGTTTCAAGATCTATGAACAACAGTCAACTACACAGATCCCTAAATCTCCATTTGAAAAAAGAGATAAATAGATAAGGCGAAGCCAGCTGAAGGAATGGCGTTAACGAGAAAAAACCGGATGCGCGTTTAATACTTTTAAATATTTTTACAATAATTGAAAATTATTGAAACATTGAACGTGTATGCGGTTAATATAAAGTTTGAGTAATACCTAAAGGGTGGCCTAGTGGTAAAGGGAGTTGTGTCTATCACTCTAAAATGTGTAAGGTTTCAAGTTAAATTCCTGGTAGGTGCAAACAATCTTGAAGTGGCACCTAAAAAAGGAGGGTCTTACCTGGTTTGAGTTTGTGTGACGGTGGGTTCAAACCCCGTAAATTAGTCAGCCAAAAGGTCAGAAACTATGGTTAATAAAAAAATAATATAAAGGAGTAAATTAATTTGGACACAAACAAAACCGTAGTTACTCATGATACTTCAATACCTAACAATTTTCTTTAAAAATAAGAAGAAAATGATAACACATCAAATATAAGCAATCTCAAACAAACTCTAATCCTATACATAAACGGATTTTATAAAAGCCCAATCCCAATAGGCTTGGACTTTTACACAAATAAATAAAAATATACAAAGCAATTCCATTCGTCTTATTCGCAATTTCATAACCACTAGGAATAACAAAACGATTGATCCATAACTTTTTGTTGTAGGGTTTATTGAAAACTTTTTTATAACAATGAATTTCAAGTTTTGGAAGAAAAAAACTCCTGCAGGTTAGTATTATTTTTTCTATCCATGTATGTTCTTGTATGTTGATGATCATGTGGTGAATATGAGTTAAACGGGATAATGAGAGTATTGGATACGTGTTTCTCAAACTGTTACATGTGTTGTTGTTCCCTAAAACAACATAGTTGGTAATTGTTATACATTGTGCTATAGTACTACAGGAGTACAGGTTTAACTAGTTTCTAATTATGTTGTTACACTAAACACTAAAGGCACAAAAAATAATTTTCATTGGATGAAAGAGATAACTTTTCAACATATATGCATGCATGCTTATTGTCCATACCATGTAAAATCAGTCGTGCACCAGGGCCAAAAACTAGGGGACTAGGTGCATTTTAGAAAGAAAAAAAGCTATTTTTGCATAATTTTACACCATGCAAGAAAACTCTGTGGTTCCCGTGTACCCCCGGAAACCCCTTGGTCCGCCGCTGTGTAAAAATGGAGGGACTAAGTATCGCAAGGGAAAGTGGGTCTAGCTCCCGAATAATCGAATATATGTGATTTTTTGGTATTTCAATCTCTTTGGGTGCAGAATGATTACAAAACTAAGCTCCCTGACCAGTCCTTAGCAATCTAATTTGTAGTGTTACTTTTTTTGTAGAATGTTTGGCTTTGTTAATTAAAGCTAGCAACTTATGTGTTTGCGTGTGCAGAGCTCTTGCGGGAGAATAAGAGAATGCTTGATAGATCTATTAGAGAAATAGAAAGGGAGAGACAAGGTTTGCAGACACAAGAGAAGAAGTTGATTGCAGAGATTAAGAAAAGCGCCAAACAAGGGCAAATGGTACGCAGTAATACTTTTTTAGATTGCTTAATGTGTATTGGTACCATAGTTTAACTCGTAAATATTCCTGAATCGTTCCTTTTTCCCATTCGCTCCTATATGCTTTTCTACTTGAGAAACCATTAAACTATGATAATGGCAATGTTAATGTTTACAAATTTGAGTTTAAGAGGAAATAGGTTCTTAGTCCTTAAGCAAGCGCTCATGTTTCTGTAAGGTTTTCCTTCGCTTTAACTTTCTGGTTTCTATGATTGGAATTATAGTAATAAACTTTAATATTAATGTGACTTTATGCAATCTATATTCAACATCTATCTTCCGACGGAAATATCTTATCCAACATTATGTCCTGTTCTGACATATTGCGTAACTATATGAAGGTTTTATTCAGATGAAGTTCGACCAATAATATTACTACTTAATGTATAACGTTTCATTAGTTAGGCACTTTTATGGGTACAAGTTACCATGACTGAATTCAACATTATAATTTGATATAGGGAGCTGTCAAGGTTATGGCAAAAGATCTCATCAGAACACGACATCAGATCGATAAATTTTACAGGCTTAAATCCCAATTGCAAGGTGTTTCACTTAGAATTCAGGTACATTTTCTATTTTTTCCCTCATTTTATTGAAAAGGTTGTACTGCAGTTGTCTTTTTATTTTTTACTTTGGTTAGTAAATGCATCTGATCAATCATGCATGAATTGAATGTAATATCATTTCAGACATTAAAATCAACACAAGCTATGGGTGAGGCGATGAAAGGTGTGACTAAAGCTATGGGGAAGATGAACAAGCAGATGAACTTGCCATCTTTGCAAAAAATAATGCGAGAATTCGAGAAACAAAATGAGAAAATGGAAATGGTAAGCGAAGTGATGGGTGATGCAATTGATGATGCATTAGAAGGAGATGAAGAAGAGGAAGAAACGGAAGAGTTAGTGAATCAAGTCCTCGATGAGATTGGAATCGACATCAATAAAGAGGTAATCTTTACTTGGACATTATTTTTTCCAGTTCAATAGAATTTACAACAATTGTTCTAACGGTTTTGGAAACTTTTTTGAAATATAAAATTATTGACTTGTGAGTTACAGTTGTTGAATGCTCCATCAGAGGCTGTCGCTACACCTGCTGCAAAGAACGAGGTACCACAAGCTGAAGCACCCACAAATACAACTGATGATGGTGAATTAGACAGTGATTTACAAGCAAGGTTAGATAACTTGAGGAAAATGTAAGAAGGAATTTGTATTGAGCTCACAGTTAAATATATCGGGATGACCTTTAATGAGCTTGAGGCATTTTCTAGAGAATTTGTGAACTATATGGATTTGATATAGTTGATTTCAATAACAAGCTACATGTAAATTTTGTTTGCAAATGTATGTAATTTTTCTGCCTCTGCATACTCCAAGTTTCACTTGCCCATTTTGCTATTCTTGTGCGAAGGAGCTCAACTGATTTCGACCCTTATTGACGCAGAACCAAGTCTATCAAAACATTTAGTCCTGTCATAATACTACTAGTGTGCACTGTTCGTGTCAGCTGCTCTTTTAAAAAGCTCAGTGACATCTAATAATGTTCAAAGACTTCAAATAGATTACAATAGCAGTTCATAAAGGTCACCTCTACTTATCATTAAGTCATGAACACCGGACTTAATTAATGCAGTTAATTAACAGTAAAATTTATATTTTTCCGGTAGACCCCGGAACAACTAAACAAAGATTCGGGCAACCTCATATAGGTATACTACTTGTCTACTTTAATAGAAACACATGTAAGTTTGATCAGAAGATATCAATAGTACCATTAGCATTCCTTCTGCAATCACGCAAAAAGCAAAACACGGCTGCAGTTATCATTACCTCGTGCACTTATTTTAAGGTAAGCAACATATCTGCCAACTGAAACCTCATTTATCTGCAACAAGAGAAATAAGTAACTGAAAAATTCATTACCCTTGGTAGACCATAGATAGCAAAAATAAAGATAGAACACGTGTGCATCTGTTAACCAAGTTTGTGTCAAAAGTATTTAGATGAGTGCATAATATGAAGAGTATTAAAGGGGTGAAATAACCATTATGAGTCAAGAAGTCATGAGCACAACTGGGGATGGAGATTGAAAGTTGAGTTGTGGAAGAATCTTCATCCTTGCAATGATCACCATTGTCATTGTGTGGCGATTCATCAAAGAAATGATGCATAACTTTCCGAGGTTCATCCATTCTTTCGATTTTCAGAGCTAAGTGATCATAAAGACGTCCCTGATCCTGCCTTTGTTGTTGCTTTGTTGGAGTTTTTTGAAGTTGCAGATATGAGTAGTCATTATGATATTCAGAGAACGGCCGATGCTTGGTTTTGGCAAGAGAAGAAGCAGAGTTGCTCATAGCCAGTGGTTCTAAGCGCCAAGAATCACACATTGAAGTAAGTGGATGTTCATCTACTTCCTCTTTCATCCCATAGCTACAAAAACTTGACAAAATCAGATTTTAAATGTTTTCGATGAGTTTTTGTTTGGAGCCAAACCCATCTTTTCAACAAGTCCAAAACCACAAGGCATAAGTACCATGACCCACATGAGTAAGTGATATTGCAGGTATATCTTAGGACTTAGTTGCATGATAACTTCAAAACTGTGATGAGTTTACAGCTTCAAAAACCGAATATAAGTCCTTTGATCACATCTTGAACACTAAATTATCATATATTTTTTTAAATAGCGGAATATACACACACGGCAACATGCTCACACGCATTTTTGCTTTATGCAAAACCTTTAAGCAGAAAAATCTAACAAACTTCTCGTTTAAAATTAGGGATAATTGCTTGAAAATGTATCATACTTGACACTTTTTGTTATTGTGTATATTAAACTTTTTTCTTTCTTATTATGTGTATTGAACTTTCAAAATTTGACTTTTGTGTGTATTTTGTCACTATTCTGGCCATGTAAAATGACCATGTTACCCTTCGAATTTTGAAAAAAGTAAGGGTAAAATGGTCAAAAATACACACAAAGGTCGAAATCTGAAAGTTCAGTACACACAATAAGAAAAAATAAAGTTCAATACACACAATAACAAAAAGTGGCAAGTATGATGCATTTTCAAGCAATTAACCCTTAAAATTACAAATATGAATAAAACTTTTGATATTGTATGCTGTAGTTTAGACTTTCGATGCGTGTTAGTAAATGATTGGGTAACATGGAGCTTTAGAAACCGGACTTGTTTTTATCTAAAACCGCCAAGAAAAGACACTCTCGGAGGAGATCCAAGTGGTTTTGATAGGATTTGCAAATTAAATCCTACTAGGCTTGATTGGATACGAGATCCTAGATTGGCTTGTATGATTTCCTTGTATTTTTGTTGTGTCTTTCTCTAGCTTCTTGCTAGATTATTTCATTGAAAATGTCTCAGCTAAGTTTAAGCTGTTTACGGAGTATAACTTGTCAGATCTACAAGTTGGCCAAAATCGATTCTATGGACCTTTATTTGGATAGTAATGTTTACCAAACATTGTCCATTTTTAACTTGAGCTTCCCATGCATTATGCATATATTTTCAAGAGTTCTTAGTCTACAATGTCATTACATAATTACATGATTCATATAAAAAAAACTGACATGGTAATGTGATGTTAAAATCATGTTAACCAGAATGACCAAAATACCCCTGACTATTTATTCAAAAAAGTACAATCAAAGCTTATCCAAATCCATCCTAAAATGACACTATCAATGCGAGATTTAACATCTTGAAATGGTAAGCTACTAGTTAGCATATAAAAGTACAAATTGTTAAAAGCATAAGTTGATACTATGTGACATAAAGAATCATTTAAATGACAGTGGACATAAGCATGTGATTGTCTGGTAGCTATGCATGTGTACAATCATGACAATGGATTAATGCATGTTAATATAGACACAAAAACAAACCTGTAATCTTTTTCTGAGTAGGGGCTAGATTCCAACAAAAAGCAGTGATCATGAGATGACACAACATTAGACTGCTGCTGCCGCTGCCTAGATGATGATGATGATGATGAATTTGTGTTAGCAAGTTCCACAGGCTTTCTTGAACGATTTCTGCCTCTGTGCATGTGCCTTTCACAGTATTTTCCTTCAGGATGAACTGGTTTTGAACATCTCCATTTTTTACCATCTGTTCTTCTGCATCTCCCTGGCTCTGAATCTATTTTCTTACCATATCCCATCTGAAAAAGGTTCCATCCAACTGCAAAAATATAATTAACATTTCAGTTAATATTGACTAAGAACAGGAAGCAAGTAAAAGAGTTGTATGCATATCAAATTATCAATGTTCAAGAAATACACACATTTCCTTAATTTAACCATTATGTTTTCCTTAAAATTGTCTGGATTTAACTACTTTTGTTTGTTTGTGTAAAAAGTAGTTTTTTTTTTTTTTAACATTCAGGAGTTACTTCTAACAGTTAAACATGCATATCAAGAAACACACCTTTAATTTTTCTTCCAATTTGTTTAAACTTCTTTTTTAACAACATAAAAATACCATTTTGAGATAGTTTTACTATATCTTCCTACGTTTGTGTGGCTAGTCATATGTTCTACAATCATTATCTCTCTTAGTCTAAAAAGTTAATTTTTTTACATGTCAAGATCTTGTAATACATCAATATCATTTCTATTCACAATTACTTCACACATTTTGTA
Source organism: Tanacetum coccineum (assembly GCA_026074375.1). Classification (NCBI taxonomy): domain Eukaryota; kingdom Viridiplantae; phylum Streptophyta; class Magnoliopsida; order Asterales; family Asteraceae; genus Tanacetum; species Tanacetum coccineum. The sequence goes on from BQNB010194182.1 coordinate 7,668, forward strand.
GACATATCAATATATAAGAAACACACAAAAATTCATTAACTTAACATAACACATCAACACCCTGTAAATTTTCTTCAAACATGTTTGTATTCAACTATTCTATCTTTCACAACTATATTTTCTTTTCATCATGCATAATTACCTATCCATAGCTTAACACCTAACTAGAAAACAAGTTAAGAAACACAGTAAAATAACTTACTTGCCGGATGATGCACCACATATTTAGGAGGATCCAAGCTTCTTGTAATGGCAAACAAGAGATCATGAGGTATAGGCATACCAGAAATCATGTACTTATAAACAAGTGCTTGATGTTCCAACTCTTGCCATTGAGTTAATGTGAATGGAAACCTTGATGGATTATCATTGTTCCTTAAACTACTACTCATCATTTTTTAAGACTAAACAAATGGTTTTGTGTTTTAAGATTGTTGTTGTTATTATATAGGACTATGATTCTGATGTTGGTGATAGAGATGTGGTGTGTATTATGACTGAGGTTGTTACTTTATGGCAGCATTTGTCCCTGACACTTTGACAATATTATACGAATGAAAAAAACATATTTTATACATATTACTGTTGGAACCATATATCGTGCTTGATACCATCCCGTAGATATGGATTTAATGTGGATTTAAATGCAACGTGTAAAATTATTTATACGGTATTAGACCATTTTCCATGTGTGTATCAAAACTTGAGTTTGTTGTGTATATAATTTTTTGTGTGATTCAACTACTGATGTGTATTTACTGTTTACACCAAATTTTCGTATCAAAATTTTCCTTTCACACAATAGCGAAGTAAACGGTAGCGTTTTGAGGGTGCTAAAACGACGCCGTTTTGGTATGTGCCTAGACCCTTTAAGACTTAAGCTAGCCCAAACGACGCCGTTTAGAAGTTGAACGATGTCGTTTTAGAATGCGCGGTGCCGTTAAACATTTTTATTAAGTGGGACGACGTCGTTTTGATGGTTTTTGGTGGGATATAAAAAGACCGTGGTTTGCTGGCAAATACACACTCGTAGAAAACGGTACATACACGCACTAACAAAAAACGGAGGATATACACGAATAAAAATCCGGCATTTGGAGCAACAAATAAGATCACTTCCTTGCATGTATGTATCAGGTTTTTTTTATTTATTTGCTTTGTCGGCGATGCCATCTCGAATTGGGATTTTTTTATTTAGTCGTGTAAAGTTTCAGTTGTTTTAAGGATTTTGGTAGGGACGATGAGTAGAACGTATGGTTGTGTATTGCATATCGTAATAGTTAGTAAGAAGTGTGGTTTAGGGTATTAGGGTGTGTGTTCGTCGTTGATTATTAAGATAAAGTTGTTGCATATTGTATTCTTGTAGCTTTCCGTATATCTATATATAGTAGTTGCATGTCGTAGGTTTGCAGTTTTTTTACATATTATCTAGATGCGACTGTTGCATGTTTTAATTTTGTGATTAATCACATTAAAATGCGTTTAGTATTTTGGGTGTTTACTGTTATATTGATGCTCTCTAAAGTGTAGTTGTTAGCTTATTTGAATGTGGCTTTTCAATTGTTCGCGTATTGTTTGGTTTTTGTTTCACTGAACGAGCTGTTTGCATAATTTTGCGGTGATGGGTGGATCCAGTTTGAATAATTCTTGCTTGGCTATGATCGTTTGGTCATCCGATGAGTTGTAATCTTGGCTACGCAAAAAACGAATGACAGAAATTGCAACCGTTTTTTTTGCAGCCACTGCGATAAACCGATAAGTCTTGATTTATGTCCACTACAAAAAATGTCCTTTCACAACACTTTTTATACACATTTTAAAAAAGCGTGTAAAATATTTTGAGTTTTTTTGACATTTATAATTGTGTAAAAATGATTATATAAATAAGTGTTCCACACTTATATTTGTTTAAAAAAGTTAACACTTTGAAGCAAGGCTGTCAATATTGCGAGTAAACTCGTAAGATCGTACTATCATACGTGCTCACTAGCTAAGATCGCGCAGGAGTGTCATAGGATCGTATGTGGGGTAGGATCGTAAGTAAGATCGTGGGATCGAACGTAAGATCGTAAGATCGCTACACGATCCGAGTTTACCTAAGCCCATATCTATTTTATTTGTTTTTTTATATTTTAGCCCATAACTTCTTGCTTAAGCCCCAAGAAAAGTAATAAGTAACTAATGTTTTATTTTCTTATTAAATATACATACTTTTCCTCAAATCATAATTTCAAGAAATAATATACTTAAGTCTTCTTCTTACTACTCTGATCAAAGATCTTGTTACATTATAACATACTTTGATATTTTAGTTCTTATAAAAAATTTAAATTATAGCATACTTGTATACACAATAATGTTACATATAATTAAAAAAAATTGGTTATATTTTATAAGTTAATGGGTCTTATGTATGTTCATGTTACCGGAGTTCATGTATACAAGTATATACAAGTGTTCATGTTATTAAAATCATTATTTTGTAAAGTATTTGTTTACATATGTCTATTATATATTAATGTGCAACTCCATATAATAGATTGATGAGTGGTGGTTTATGCATGAAACTATGAATATCTTGGTATTATGGTTCGTATGTTTCGAGACGTTTATGACTCATGTTATGTAATTTTATTCCTCTAAATCGTTAACGTCATGATTGGAACTTGACTTTTTTGTGTTTTATTTTTACTTTGGTGTTTCAAATATGAACTTTTATATTTTCAAGAGAATATTATATGAATTTATCTTAGATGTTGAGTAGAAATGCAAAATAATTGGACTCGTTTATACTTTGTTTACAAAACATATACAAATTGATAAGATCTTACGATCTCAGTCTGATCTTACGATCTCGATCTTGCAAAGACAAAAACGATCTCAGATAGGATCTCGATCTTGACATCTTTGCTTTGAAGTGTGAACAAATTAATAATTTGTCCACACTTTCAAGCGTGGACCCCATTTGTAACACCCAATATCCCACACATGGGAAGTGTGTAGGATTTGTGTGTTACAAATGGGTCCAGACTTGAAGGTGGACATTTATTTGCAACAAATATAGTGCGTGGAAACCTTTTAGTTTTTTAAAATTTGTTCACACTTTTTTATGTAATCATTTTTAACACATTTATATGTGTTAATAAAATCAAAATATTTTTCACATTATTTAAAAATATATACAAAAAGTGTGGTAAAATGTACTTTTTTGTAGTGGTCATGGCTTTGCAGTTTTTTTAGTTATAATTTAGATGTGATTGTTGTATGCTTTGATTTTGTGACTAATAGCGTTAAAATATGTTTAGTGATTTGGGTGTTTGCTATTTATAGTGTACGCACCTTTAAAGCTCGTCTTGTGGCAAAAGGCTATACCAAAACCTACGGAGTAGATTAAGGGGAAACCTTATCTCCTGTTGTAGACATAAGAGCTATTAGGATTCTTTAAGTTATAACTGCGTACTATGACTATGAGATTTGGAAAATGAATGTCTATACCGCCTTTTTGAATGGTCACCTAAGCGAAGACGTATATATGGTGTAACATGAGAGGTTTGTGGATCCAAAACATCTCAGCAAAGTATGCAAGCTACAACGATCTATTTATGGATTAAAGCAGGCATCTAGAAGCTGGAATAAGAAATTTATAGGAAACTAGAAGGGGGGTTGAATAGTTTACCGGTTAATTGTCCGTTTTAAAACTTTGCTTAGGAAATTGTTTGATTCGAATTGTATATCAATCAATCAACAATATGAATCATAATTAAACTATCTAATGTAATGAACTAAGTAAACAATAACAATATAGA
>BQNB010194184.1:0-11473 GCA_026074375.1 Tanacetum coccineum
AATTTGGTTCTTGTTTCTTTCTGTTACTAATTCAAGAGTTTGCTTGGTAATCGGGATATTATACAAAGGTTGTTCGTATGTGAAGTTTAAGTCTAGCAAGCTTGCGTGTTTGGTTGACGTGACTGTGTGAGCAACCGTAGAGGCAATTTACTTTAATTGCTTATTTCATTTTCTTGATCAATTATCAAAGAGGTACGCGTTTCTTTTACTTCTTGTTTAAGTGTTAACCATATGCTATTACTAGATCCAAATCCGCTGCGTACTCGTGGCTAAACTAGTTACCTAGATATATAAATCCCAACACTCTCTATTCTAGTCTCAGCTGGCATTTCTCTGTTTAAACACACAACCTCTTAACTCTTTTTCATTCAACATCATGCTTTTCTACATTCTCTTCTTCCTTCCAATATATAAACCACTAATCATATTCACCATTCACCACCTTCTCTTCTTCACTTGCTCTAAGTCTTCTACTCAAATGAGTTCTTTAAACCCACCTCTAAACTTCTTAAGAAAACCTAGGATTTCGGTAAGACAAGTTTAGAAAAGAACCACACCTATACCTAAATCACCACCACCATCTCAAAATGTCTCGAATTCTCCTCCACCAAGAGCTAACTTCCAACCTCATTCACCACCCTTTATCAATCCACTTAGGGATCAAATGGTGAATCAACTCCACAACATATCTTCTCTCCTTGAATCCAACATTCAAAACTCAAACAATATCTACTTTCAAGCACCACCTTCACCTCCTTCACCTTTGATACACCCCGCTACTCATGCTCAAGTTGATTTCCATTTGGGTTTTTGCCATTGTTGCATGTATACCCGGAATCAATTCCACTCAATAAGAGACGAGCTCAACTTCATTCAATGTCTCCTCACTCGCCTCATGCCTCACGTTTGCGCGCAAACAAATTATGCCTCACCAACTTCCTCTTTCTCACCCCATCAAAATTAAACATTCTCCTATGTTTAATTCCTTTAAATAATCGACAACCCAACTTTTGCTTGTGGCATCTCCTAGACATCAACAATCAACTAGTCTAGCTCTAGTTTAGGATGTTTCTTTATGATTATGCCTCTATGATTAATTCCTAGTCTTGTAATATTCATACTCTTCAAGTATGAATTTGTCTTTATTATGAAACGAATGACTTGCATGAATTATTTTGTTGGCTACTTCTTTCTACATGGCCATTTATGTATATATTTGTCGTAATATTGCTACTAGTTAGAAATATTTCTTGCACTTGTATTTCTAACTTGGTTTTGTAGAAAAATCCCATAAGCTCGATCCCTTGGTGCCTCAAACGAGGGGGAGCATACATCAAGGGGGAGTCTTGGCATCGTCAATTTGTTTCTTTCTCTACTCGATGATCAACCTTTTTGGATTCGACAAAAGAGGGAGAAATGGATCATAATTCATTAATAACTTGCAAAATTTTATTTTTATCTAAAATGAGTTTATATTTTGTCATCATCAAAAAGAGGGAGATTGTTAATACAAATAATGCCTAAAAACGTTATTTATATTTTTTGACTCCTCTACGTTTTGAAGATGACAAAATGTAAAAGCGTTTAAGATAAAAATAAACGTTTACGCGTTATTAATCGTAAATTTTCATTTCGACGTAAACCACTAAAGGTATGTATAAACAAATTATTAAACATGATTAGTGATCAAGAAAATATTGTTTTCTTAACCATTACATTTCTACCAAAGTATTTTTACAAAAATAAAAATATACAAAATATTTTTATTTATAAAAGAAATATTTTATTTAAATATAAAAATTCAAATATGGTTTTCCCCTTAAAATAGAAGCTTCTACACCAGATTTAACATTCCCCATTAAAAGACAAAAATGAGAGCGTCTACCTAGGGGCGGCCCCCTGATAGGCAGGACGGCCCTCAAATATATCTGGGACAGCCGGGACCGCCTCCAGGAGACGTTGCCATTTGGTGGCTATAAATACTGCACTATTCCCTGCAGTTTTTCACACCCCTTAGCATGAATTTTTCAGATCTCTTTCTCTCACTAAAACCTTCTTTCTCTCTCTAAATCTCTTGATCATTAACATAGTTTGATCTTGTTTCAAGTGATCTAATCTCATCTTCTTCCTTCTTCTATAAAGTGCAAGTGGAAAGAACACTCGTATTCGCCAAGAAACGAAGTGTTATAGATTAATGATTTATTTCATCTTCTTCTAAGATCCAAACCTCTATTTTCTTGATCTTGTGTGGTTGTGTAAAACATGATAGTGTATAAATCTGATAGTGTAGATTGTGTGTTGGTTAGTATTTTAGTCCTTCCAATACATTAGTGAAGTGGTAGATTGGTTATAGCTAAGATTAGAACTCGACATTTAGCTTAGTATCGGAAAACAACGTAAGCGACGTGTAAACGGTTTTCTCCGCCTAAAGGGAGCTTGTTCACATAGTGAAATCTCGAGTCGGATACTCGGGGAGTGGAGTAGGGCGAATAAGAGCTTCGTAGCCGAACCACTATAAATCTTGGTATTGTGGTTTGATTGTTCTATCTCTTATCTCTTGTCTTTTACTTACTCTTTACATTTATGGTTTGTATTGTGATTGTGTTGCAAGTAGTTAGATACATTGGTTGTTCATATCGTTGGTTGATCTTGCATATATTCGAATCTAGTATTTTTATAAGCAAAGTTTTTAAAACGCCAATTAACCGGTACACTATTCAACCCCCCTTCTAGTTTCTACAAATGAGATAATAATGTAATGGAATCGCACAATCGCATTGGTCTATTTTAAGAAGTTGATTGAGCTAGATGTTGGACTATCACTTAGGGTTTGAGCTTTATAGGAAATTTGCTAAAACAAATCATCAACATAGAAAGCATACTATGAAAATTACTTATATGGAGTATCATTTTTCAATCACCATTAGACTGGTTTTTATGATGGGTGGTGTACCACCACCACCTCACCCGATGGCACGCAGTCACCATAGAAGTCACCCACAACCACATGCGGTGGTGGGATTTTTGGCATTAATACGGTGGTGACAACCACCGTTATTAAACCAAGGCACAATGGGCTCCACAGAGGTGTTTTTATTATAATTTAAGTGGGTTGTCAGTGTGTATGAGGTATTTGTGGGTACGTTTGTAAAAATTAAATTATTTTTATTTTTATTTTTATTTTTTGGTAAAGGGTTACCTCGATAAGTTTTATTACGCCAAAAAAATAATTAAGTACAAAGGATGAGGGTGAGTCACACATCTCCGCCCGTTAAATAGGCAAACACCTTCCTTAGAGGAAGGAACACAACTTGACTAGACCTAAAAAAGAAACAATAATTCAAGAAAACTATTTCTTCTTACGACCTCTAACTTTAATATCCAAATTATCACAAATAGATTGAATCTTTTCAGGAACTTTCTGACCTTCATAGATATCATCATCATATGGGTCATAGTCGTAGTCATCATTCTCGTAAGTTTCCTTCCACTGCTCCAGCAGACTATTAGTACCATAACCATCATTCTTAGTAAAAAAACTAGCCATTTCATTATCAACTGAAGCAACTTCATCCTCACTATCATAATCTCCCGAAGATACAACCTTTTCCAAAGGTTTTTCCTCATCATCCACAAAAGTAACATTCCCATCAATAATTAATCTTTCAATCTTATCAATTTTCTCAACAATAGGAGTAGTACTAGGACTACTAGAACTAATATTCAAGAACGAAGATCCACTAGAATTGCCCTCTTGACTAGCCACATTTGCAGCCCCCTAATTATTTTATTTTTATATTTTTGGTTTGGTGATGTGTTAAGTGGTGATGGGTTTGGTTGTGTGCACATTGATGTGGCGTTATATGGAGGTGGTGTAAGTGATAGACGATAGATTAAGGGTGAGCATGGTGCGGGTTTTGGCAAAAACCAAACTGCATCCGCAATTGCAGTTTTCAAAAAATGAAAATCCACAGCTACGCGGTTTTTGCGGTTTAGGTTTTTGGCGGTTTCGGTTTTTACGGTTTGGTTTTTGCGGTTTTTTTTGGTATATATTGTTTTTGTATAATATGTTTTTAAGGTTATATGATGGGTTGAAATGTATATATAAAATGTTGTGTAATAGTATGAAATTATTAATTTATATAACAATAAAAGTCAAATGAAATGAAGAATTTTAAAATTTTCGATGATAAATTGAAAGAAAAAGAAAATTATATAACCTAAAAACTTACACAACGAGGCTTGTCAACACCCGTGCGTTGCACCGGGCTTAGTCTGTGGGCAAAATTTGATTGTTACACTCTTGTTAAATTTTGTATGGTGTCAACTTCATATCCATTATACTAAAGTTATGCAAGAGTTGTAAGCTACTTTCTTCATTTGAGTAGTGTATGAAACACTTGATGTACATAATTTTTATAAGACGCTTTAACTTTGAACAAAGTCTATTGTTGAGGGCATTATTAGTTTTGGATCTTTTAGCATTTGATCATATAAACGGTTTGCTTACCAATTTATTCTCGTTCGTGATTTCTTTTTTTTATTAAGTAAGTGTAGCGCAGTCAAAGTAGAAATTTCAGTACCCGCTACGTTTGTATTTTGTGAATGTATTGAAGTTTGTATTTTAAAGTTGCTTTATGCTTAAAATATAATAGTGAGGGGTTTAGTTTGTGGGTTTTATAAAGTCTAAGGGTTTAGTTTGGGTATTTTAGAATTTAAGAGGTTTTAGTTTGTGCCATTTAGAGAATTGGCAGTTATTGTATCTTCTGATCATATGATATGATGGGGGTGTTAAGAGCATTGATAGGCTACAGCTGCTCGTATTCCCGGGCAATGATGCTTGGGTGGGTGTTTCTCCACCACATACCGCCCTTTATATACTCGCAAGTTGTATTGTTAGTCATTATTTCCTATAGCCAAAGTCATCTACACTCCCAATTAAGGTTTTCACTGTTTTAAATCCTCTACAACTATTCCCTTCGTATTCCACCAAATTTGTTTATCAATGGCAGCTCCAAGACCATCCAACTTAGTTGCAAGGTGTGTCATTGATGATCTAGTTGATTTTAGTGGTGAGACCTCTATGCCGAAGTACATGAAGTTTTTCTTTAACCAACAGATTGCTGAAACCCGCCGTTTCATTAACCGCATGCGTGATGAAGCCGCAAGTGCCAAGAACTGCATAGCCTAGTTAACTGCTTTGATTGCTGAATTGGAAGATGTGGGAGATCAAGAAGATGTTTTTGATACTTTGATGTGTCTTAGGGATGATCAACGTGATGAAAAAAGTAGGTTGGTGGCTTTAAATGATGTTATTGCTAAGGCGGATGAGAAGATTGCCACCAAAAAAACATACGTAGAGATCATGGAGGCTGCTAGTGACAATGTTTAGGGAAGGGGATAGGTGTCTTTTGTTGTGGGGTTGATGTTTTAAGTTTGTTTAATGTTTTGAAGTTCTAGCTTGTAGTTTTAGTTTATGTGATGTCTGGGAAAAGCATGGATGATTTGGTTGTTATGCTAATGAAAATGTTAATTATGGTTTTAATATAAATGATCTTGTGCAATTTTATCTTTTATGTTCTTTGATTATGGTTTTGATTGTGGTTTTTCTGTTTGTGTGATTAATGGTTGCAAGATAATGGTTGCATTATCCCCCTGAAAGATATTTATTTTAGGGTTGAGGCTGGCTAATGCATTCAGGTTCTTTCGTGTACAACTATTGTTTTGTGTGTTTGAGATTTTCATGTGGTTTAAAGTTATGAAGGTGCAGTTGTTATCAAGTTGTTTTTGTTATAATTTGTTGGGTTTGACAGTTTGTGGAATTGCTTATTTGTTTGGCTTAGTTGTAGTGCCCTGCTTATTTATCCATTGGCAGCGCCGAAGTATGTGTTGGCGTTGTTTACAGCCTGATTTAAAAGCCTTGCAGTAGAGTATGTGCCCATGTTATGAGGGATATGTTGAGTCTTGTGCGTTTGTGTCAGCTGTGTTTTTTCCCATGGTGCTACCAATGTATTTTTGTAAGTTGTTGTCGTGTTGCAGTTTGGTGTTTTTGTGAGTACTAATTGTGGTAAATGCAACCATTTAGAACCTTATGTCATCTTTTTCTGTTAAGAAGTTATTTTCTTTTGTCTAAATTTGTTAGCATTGGGACTGATATGGTTGTGCAGTGTTGGAAATAGGTCAATCTGGTTTTTATTGTTGTTTGCAGATTATGTTCGTATGGGTGTGGGGTGCTGGAAATGGGTAAGCTGTGTTATGTGTGGTAGATAATGCACTGTAAGAAATTGGGTGTTCATTTGGGTTCATGAGTAGAGACTTTAGGTGTATCATTGAGAATATAGTTCATTGCTACATTGACGCTGTATTGTTTAGTTAGCTAAAATAAATGCAGTTACAAAACACAAAGGAGTTACAGAATACCTGGGGTTTGAGTTAAGTGTCATTACTATGTTTAAATCCTTGCTTTAACTCTTTCAGTTAGTTTATACATGGTTGCCTACTGAGTTTCTAGGTTTGCCTATTTAAATCTCGAATATGTTGTAGCTTTTCATAGCATAGTTACATCTATACTCTTTTATTAAAGTTTTTGCTCATGGCTCTTTTTTGCTATTGGATAAGTTGGCGAAGGTTGCTGATTCACCACGCTTGCAGGATAAGATGAAGTGGGTCTTTAGTCGAGCACGTAGTAAAGATGAATCTTTTATCGGGTTAATGCGTGATCTTTGTTTTGGCCTTAGGATGAGCCTGCATAAGAATCAGAGGTTGATAGCTGAGTTGGAGGCATTGGGACAACGGGTAGATGCATTGAGGTCTTTGGATTGCTTGCGGGAGATTGTTGCTCGTTGTTCTGGAACGCTTGGAGTGTTGGAACAACTATTGGCTGGAGCTCATGTTGGGATGCGTTTGAAGAATGGTTATGTGGCTAAAATGGAACAATCGGAGTGGGCTTTCTTAGTTCATGGTCTTTTGTTAAGTTTCTGAATAAGTAAGATTATGGTCTTGAGATGTTACGATGTTAACATCTGATATAATGTTGTAATGTTTTAAATCCAGTGAATGAAAACTTTCTGCCTTTGTGTCTACATTTTGTGATGCTTTATATGTAATGGTGTTGAGGTTTGGGATTGACTTCACGTTCTTTTGACGTGGCATGGTATGTTTCTGATCTATATAGTTTAATAGGTATTTTGATTTGGTTTCAATTTCTATTTGAGTTCAAAAGTTAGAGTAAGTAATGGATTGGTGTTTATTGGTTGTGCCAAAATCTATTTCTGTGCTATTTGTTGATTTAGCCTATGCAAGAAGTTTTGTAGATTGTTGTACGTTTATAGTTGGATTGGAGTTGGCGTTTTTAGTTTATGTTTACAGACATGGGATAAACTGCATAGGCGTTGGAAACGTGAGGTTATGATAGGGGTTTGTCTTGTGTTTTCCCATTATAAACAAAGGACGAGTTTTGAAATACACTGCATTGTTGACCAATTTTTTTTAGGAAAAGTCAATCTTTTGGATTAATGTCTTTTTTTAGATAAACATAGCTATATTGGCTCATTTCCTTTCTTTAATATTGCTTCCCCACCTGAAAGTAACTTTACTGGGTTTTAGAGGGTATTAGATAATCCTTAATTTTTTAGAAATTAAATGTGAAGAACCCTGATACAGGTATGTACTCTAATTCCGTTTTGCTAATTTGTTGTAATTTGTTTCTAGAATGAGCAAGTGTTAGGGTTTTTTGGGTAAGTATGGTTCATTATAGAAATTGAACCAATAGGAAGCTTGCATTTGGTAAGTTAGATGCATTTTAATACTTTTAAGCAATTGACATGATGTAATTACATTCGAAACATACGTTATAATGATTCTTCCAATCTTGCGCTCTCCTAATTTGATAGGTTACAGTTGATGTATTATTATTTAAGCATATGCTTATTGCAAGATGGTAATAGGTATTTTCTTTAATGTCTCTAGTCAATTAGCTTGAGTTATCAGGATTTTATGCAAGATTACACAACACCTAGTTGAGGGTAACATCAAAATCGCACCTTCATGTATTAAAGTAGTTTGTTGAATGTTTCCCTATAAACAATGTTTCAGGTAGAATGCTTAAGTGCTTGATTTGCGGCTTCCACCATCAGTATTATTAGCCGATTTGGTCCTGTATTAAAAGGCAGATTGTTTAAGTTTGAGTTCTTTTGGGTAGCTTTAGGATGTGTATTTGATTTATTGAATATAATCGAATTCAAAGCCTCGGTTGTGAGTGTTAAAAGCACAATGCAATTTCTAATGGAAATAAAACTATAGTAGAATTTAAGCATTATAACAATTGTACATGAATATGTCAAGTTGGGCAGTCAAAAGCTTCCTTGTAAACAATATTTCGGGTGCAGTTCTTTAGTTCTTCGTCGCTGTCCTCTTTCATTAGTATTTTTAGGCCGTCTAGATTTGTGCCCTAGATAGTGCTACATACAGCTGTCCATGGCTGAAAACAGGATTGGGTAAATGCAGACCGACATAATTAAGTGACTGTCCTTGGCTTTTGTTAATCGTCATTGTGTAGCATGGCCAGACAGGGTACTGTCGTCGTTTCAAGACAAAGGGCCATTTGGACTGTGTCGATGTCAATATGATCATGTGTATAATGACTATGTCGCCCACGTGTGACCTAGTCAGGATTTTTGCCTTAACGACAAATTCACCAAGTTTAGTAATTATCAGTCGGGCCCTATTGCATAATCCCTGGCTGTGATTAACATTCCTTAATAGCATGATGGGGAGTTCCTTTTTTAAGGTTAAGGCGTGGGGTGGCATTCCTAGGAAGTTAAGTGTGTTTAAGAATTCGATTGGGTAGAGGTGCTGCTGATCTAGTGTATCAGTTGATGCTTTACATATCTCGTCTACATTATTGTAGGTTATAGATTCACCATCCAACTTGTCAAACATATATGCGTTTATTGCATCCGCATCATCATTTCTAGGAGTTGGGATTGCTCTTTCTCTTAGATATGCATCGTCTCTTTGCCTTTCAATAAAGTTAGGATACGTTTCTACAACAATCTGTTCAATCGGTGAATTTGATGACTTAATAAGGAACTTCTCAGGAATATCAATCCAGCTTGGCTCATCTTCCCCATCTTTGATTTTGGCAGGCAGTTTGCCGTCACCTACAGCCAGAACCCATTGATTAAATCTTGCTTTCGAGTATCAATCTCGCTGTTTGCATAATACTCATTGACCCCCATGCTTTGTGTAAGCGTGAAAACCTTGCAATGATTCCATAATTCTGAACGGTTGATACACGCTTGTACAATGTCTGCCCTCTTGCCTTTTGGTATTATTGGTAGAATTTGTCTAAAATCACCCCCAAGCAACACTGTCAGGCCGCCAAAGATTTTGTTCCTATTTTATGGTGTTAGGTAGCCCAATATATCTCTTAGTGTCTTGTCTAATCCCTCAAAGGCGTATTTCTGTGTCATCAAGGCTTCATCCTAAATGATGAGTTCAACTTCCTGTATAAGCTCCACTAAGTGGGTATTCTGCTTTATGCCACAGGTGCTGTTTTCCAATAGCTCAAGTGGAATAACGAACCTGCTGTGAGCAGTCCTTCCAGCTGGTAGGAGCAAGGAAGCAATCCCTGGGTTAATGGGAAAAGATAGTCAGGAGGGCATTATATTTACATTGTTGCAGAGTTAGCAAGTAACTTAGTTTAAAGCGGCTCACCTGAAGAAGCAACGACAAGTACAATCTCCTGTTTTGATCTTAGCCTTGAAATGATAGTCTTGTATAGGAAGGTCTTTTCGGTGCCACCTGGCCCATAAAAGAAGTAAAACTGGCCTTGTTTATTATGAACTGATTCCACAACTTCCTTATAGATTACACGTTGTTCAGGGTTTAACTATGAGTGCAGTTGCTGATGTTCAACCTTGCTCTTGTGCATATCAAAGGCGAGTGCTTCCCTTATCAAACGGTTGTCCATGTTTGTTAGTAACTTAGGGTTAGGTTGTGGCATGTCTTGGAATTCTGCTAAAGCCCTTCCATTTTCATTCAACAATTCTTGAATTTCCACCAAACAATAGTTTTGAATTTGTTATGGCGTTAGCTGCAATTCAGGGTAGTTAAAAAGAATGCGTTTTTGTGTAGAATGTCTTCTGACAAAGCTTCCCAGTTTTCTTCCCATAGTTTGAGGGGGCGGCTTACGTCGCAGAACGGCAAAATGGTAACAAACATGTCGCGAAGTTGTGGCCCTAATGCTCAGAAACTTGCCTCTTGTATAGCTCGTGTCCATTCTCTATCATCGTTCAGTAAGCCATAATAAAAACATGCCTCCTTGAATGTCACACATACTCTTTTGTTAACCGTTAGGAGTTCTTCAAAAGATTGACCCCCCCTGACAACATTCAATAACATCCGTAGAAAGTATCGTTCTCCTGCTGCTAGGGTTGAATAGACAATCCTACCAATGCATTTCCTCTGTTTTCGGGGCTTCCACATTTTGGACTGTTCATGCCACACATAATGCTGTAGAATTTCAGCATACGTAAGGGTCCTGGCTGGTGGGTGTCGCTCATTCAAGTCAAACCACTCAGTAAACATTGTTACATTGATACCTTCCCTTTCAAGCAAAGCTGATAAGCATTCGGAGTCACGCCAAGTTACCGGGTGTTGATTTGGCAGATGGAAATTTAGCTTCATTACGGATGGGTAGGAGTAGTGGATATCAAATGATAAAATGCGCCATACAGCTTTACATGGCGCTAAATATCTGTAATTTAAGTAGTTTTTTATTTCGTCAACTACTGTCACTTTCTCCGGTATCACTCCCTGACCATTTGCTACGTTTTCCTGTATAACAATTGTTGCTCTATCCTCTCCTTTGTTTAGGTACTTAAATAAGTATTTAATGGCCTTTGATCGGTTGCACCATTCGACGTAAATGCGTACCTGGTATTTCAATAAAAGATAACGGTTGTGTGGGACCACATATTTGTTATCGAATGTGAACTTACCATTTTTAACAGACACCTTGTTATCTCTCTGACGGTAAATAGGGTATCCGTCTTGATCAATTATTGTTTTCGAGCAAAATGTTTTTGGGAAATGTTTTGAGCATTTACCTTCTACGTTACACGCAGCAGATCTAGCATCCTTTCCACATGGTCCGTGCAAACTATAGTCGGTGACAGCTTTGTATCCCACAGGGTCGTCCGTTTGTGATGGCAGCTCGGCTGAGATTATATCATCTATGTCATCTGGAGTCTTGCATTTACAGTGCTCTTTGAGCCATAGTAGAATATGCGCGTGGGGTAGACCGCGCTTTTGGAATTCGATAACATAGACAACTGCATGCCAGTGTAACAGAAGCATCAGTTTTTCACCGTACGGGTTAGAAATAGTATAACACCCTGTGTTTTCAAGTCATTGATGACATCAATAAATTCACAATGTACCTTTTTGAATTGTACGTGTTTGCTTGAAA
>BQNB010194186.1:0-10310 GCA_026074375.1 Tanacetum coccineum
GTATAAGGATCTAAAGAAACTCTATTGGTGGCCTAACATAAAGGCAATCATCGTTGAGTATGTCGGCAAGTGTTTGACATGCTCCAGAGTTAAAGCAAAATGTCAGAAGCCACCTGACTTACTGATACAACTAGAAATTCCTACATGGAAATGGGAAAGACTAACGATGGACGTCGTTACAAAACTACCCAAAACATCAAGCGGACATGACACAATTTAGGTCATTGTAGACCGCCTTACCAAATCAGCACATTTCATCCCCACCAAAGCGACATATAGTATGGAAACCCTTACAAGGTTGTATATAAAGGAGATAGTCTCACGACATG
This sequence comes from Tanacetum coccineum, assembly GCA_026074375.1. Classification (NCBI taxonomy): domain Eukaryota; kingdom Viridiplantae; phylum Streptophyta; class Magnoliopsida; order Asterales; family Asteraceae; genus Tanacetum; species Tanacetum coccineum. Next base: position 330 of record BQNB010194186.1, read on the forward strand.
GAGTGTCGATATCCATTATCTTAGATCATGACAGTCATTTCACATCCAGATTCTGGCAATCAATTCAGAATGCTTTGGGTACTCAATTAGACATGAGTATAACATATCATCCCGATATTGACGAACAAAGTGAAAGAACCATCCAAACACTCGAAGACATGCTTCGAGCCTATGTTATGGATTTTGGAAAAGGATGGGAAAGACACTTACCACTGGTAGAATTTTCTTACAATAACAGTTACCATGCCGGTATTAAGGCAGTACAATTCGAGGCACTTTATGGTCGAAAGTGCAGATCATCTGTCTGCTAGGTCGAAGTTGTAGATGTTCAACTCACAGGACCAGAGCTAATCCATGAAACCACCGAAAAGATAGTACAAATCCGACAATGCTTGCAAGCTATAAGAGATCGGCAAAGAAGTTACGCCAATGTAAGGCGAAAGCCTTTGGAATTCCAAGTTGGAGATCGTGTTATGTTAAAAGTGTCACCTCGAAAAGGTGTTATCCGATTTGGAAAACGAGGAAAGCTAAACCCCTGGTACATTGGACCATTTAAGATCCTTAAAAGGGTCAGCCCAGTGGCATACACACTTGAGCTTCCTGAAGAACTCAGTAGTGTCCACAATACTTTCCACGTTTCTAATCTAAAGAAATGTCTATCTGACGAATCCCTTTTCATTCTGATGAAAGAGCTTCGACTCAATGACAAACTCAACTTTGTGGAAGAACCAGTAGAAATTATGGATCATAAAGTCAAGCAACTGAGACAAAGTCGTATCCCTATAGTCAAACTAAGATGGAACTCTAAAAGAGGACCAAAATTTACGTGGGAATGCAAAGATCAAATTCGTGCCAAATATCCACATTTATTTTCAAACATCACTCCAACATCCAACTAAATCTCGGGACGAGATTTCTTTAAGGTTGGGAGACTATAACAACCCATAATTTTCCTCTATGTAATTATCCATCTATTAAATTAGATGCAATTTTCATCAATGTAATTTCCATTATTTTCACGGGAAAATTTTTGCTTTATTTCATGTCAACTATGTAACGTAACTTACATAGCAAACTAAACGACCTCACGCAACAACCAATGCCAACTTTATCTACGTTTATATCAAGACCCTAACTATATGTAATATTTACATACAAATCAAATGTACAAGCTTATAAGGCAAGTGTACAAGTTTCCATAGCATGAATTTCGAATATATATTCCCTTCAAAACCATGGTACAACACGTTTAAGCATAAAATACAAATCGACAATGCATGAATTCAAAATCATACATTTTCCCTTCAAATTTCTTCTAGTTTTCATATAACCTCTTTACCACCAAGTACAAGCATTCCAATGCACAACATCTAATCTTAAACTCTAACCCTAATTAGTCTTAAACCCTAATCCTAAAACCCTAAACTAAAACCTAAAACCATAATCTTAAACCCGTAACTAAGCAACCACCCACCCACCACCGTGACACACCTCTTTGTCACCACCCTACCTCCTTGCTACACCCTTAAGCACCCTACCACCCTCGTCTAAACCCTTGCTCATCAAGTAATGCACCCCTCGTCACCACCTTGTAAAACTGAGCCACACCACACCCTCCACACCTTGCATAGCTACTTCATAGCCTTCCTTAGTCACCCCTAGTACCTTGGCTACCACTTCAAGTAACTTGGCCACTACTCCACTCCTCTTAAACTTGGTCTCCACTCCTTCGCACCTTATATATACCTAAGACCCTCCACACCTTCATAACTCATCAACAAGACTCAAAACTCTCTCAATCAAATACTAGACGAGCCTAAAGAAGCTAAGAAAGAAGGCACAAGCGAAGTCTAAGCCAAGGTTTAAGAAGTAAAAAGTCTTGATTCGTCCCCAAGAGTTTTCAAACCATATTCGTTCATTTCGACCCATTCGTGTACTTGTAAGCCTTTCTATCTTGTTCTATAAGTTCTTGTCATATCCTAAATCCTTTATAAGCTTTCTTATAATTAATTGGTTAAGCAAAACCATGTTGAAAACTCTTAAACCCAAACTGAACCCTATGCGATCCATTTTTGAAACCATAATCATTCGAACTCATTTATCAAGCTAGTATTAGTTTCATTTAATCCTAATGAACTCTTGTGTATCTCTCATGATCACATGGAATGGGTTCTTAAGCCCTAAGCACTCACGCTTGGTTTTCCTAAACCAAACACGAAACCAAACGCACCCTAAAACCTTAAAACCCTAAAACCCTAATTTTCGAAACCCTATAAGCTATAAGTCTTAAACAAATCTTTTGAGCTATTTCTATAAGCTTCTTAATCATTTTTATAAGCATTAAATCAAATCCTAAAAGCCTAAACCTAACGGGTTGATTTTTCTAAACCAAACATGCCCATTTTAAGATTTTTAGCTCACAGGCTCTTTCTATAAGCTATAAGCTCATAAAAGTAAATTATTTTAGCTTATTTTAATAAGTTATAAGCTGCAAATTAAGTTTGGATTTCAAAAATACTTGTTGCATGGTTTTTGGACTAAAAATGATACATTTTTCTTGCACAAGGGTATATATTGTAACTTTCTGAAATTATATAGTTTTGTGCCAAAAATGTAATTATCCTAAAGTTATAACTCTTTAAATATTATAAGACTCGATTTTATTAAAATCTGACACATTTGTCGTTATCATTCATCGATCGAAACGCTATAAAACAATTATGTTATAAATATAACATAATTTATCATCCACTAGCTTTTGAAGAAACTTAAAAAGATAAAATCCTATCATTTAAACTATAACGTATCACGTTACTAGGGAATTTCATGTGAGGGGCTTCATTTGGGTAGACGTTTTGACGAGTTGCTGGATTTACGATTTAAAGTGTCCTAACTCCTCAAACGTTTACTACATGACCTCTAGAGTATGATAGCCCGAACAGTGATACGATATTTTCACAAGTTATCAAACCAAAAACCGTTAAACTTTATGAAATAAAGTTTTGGAATATAATCAATCAAACTAAGACTTGACATATTACTCAAGGTTGCGTGACGAGGCCGTTTACTCCCATTTGAATTAAATTTCAAATTAACCAACTAACTTGATAAGGTGAGTTCATAGTCCCACCTTTACATGTTTTCTAAATCCCGTGGGGAGATACATGTTATAAACTATGAATACAAGTGTTTTCCAAGTGTATGCTATCCTGCTATGTTATTGCCTGAGTTAGCCTTCACTGCCAATATTTCTTAATCATGAACCATTAGTCACTTGCGAGTGAACGCGAATATTGTGAATAGATCTATTAGGGGTGACAACTCCTATTGGTGTACCCGTACATGGGGTAACCAAACGCACTATATTTGAGAACAAAGGATAACTTTGGCAAGTTACCTTTCCTTAAGGACAGTTGTTCCTTCAAGTCGTTAAATTAACTTCGGATGTTAATGTTTGGTTGCATGAGCTTAGGTCAATAATATTGTTTACCATGATAATTGTATTCTTTGCAATTATTACTATTTCATTGACTTGTATTTAACTATTACATTTCAAACACTGTGAATTTCACTCAACCATTGTGTTGACCCTTTTAGCATGTTTATCTCAGGTAATTGAGCAATCTATGGCACGGAGTAGCATTCGACTTGAGGACGTCCAAACTTGTTATCATTCAAATGGTATGTTTTCAATGTACTTTAAGACCTCCTTTGTAAAACTCTGATATGATATTGAATGATAACTAAATTTTCCAAAACGTCTCTTTTGACTCGTTTTCTATGATTATAACTTTTGATTCATAAAGTAATACCCCAAATTAGCTTCCGCTGCTATATGTCAAATATGGGGGTGTTACAATTTGGGTGTCCTATTACAATATTTAATACCATAGATCACCTAGGTAAGTTTGATGGAAAGACTGATGAAGGGTTCTTTGTAGGATACTCTACCAATAGCAAAGCATTTAGAGTATTCAACAGTAGAACTAGGATAGTAGAAGAGAACATGCATGTATAATTTAGTGAAAATACATCTAATATTGCAGGAAGTGGACCTAATTGGCTTTTTGATATAGATGCACTGACAAAATCTATGAACTATAAGACAGTTGTTACAGGGAATCAGTCTAATGGTAATGCAGGTACAAAAGCATGTGATGATGCAGGTAAAGCTAGAGTGGAGACAGTACCTGGCAAAGATTACATACTGCTACCTTTATAGACTCAAGATCCACCATTCTCTTCTAGTCCAAAAGATTTTCCTGATGCTGGATTCAAACCATCAAGGGAGGAGGAAAAGAAGGATGCTGAAGATCCAGGGAATGAAAGTGGAAATCCACCTAAAGGGAAAGATATTGAGGTTCCAAGTACAAAGGAGCGAAGAATTAATTAAGAAAAGGATGCAAGTATTAACAGCACTAACAATATTAATACTGTTAGTCTAACAGTTAATGTTGTTAGCATAGAGGATAATGTTGTTGATGAGAATATAGTCTATGGATGTGCTAATGATCCAAATATACCTGATTTGGAAGAAATTGCCAGATTTAGTGATGTTGAAGATGATGGTGTAGAGGCTGACATGACTCATTTGGATACACATATCCCTGTTAGTTCTATTCTAACTACCAGAATTCATAAGGATCATCCAGTTGAACAAATCATTGGAGATATACATTCAGCACCTCAAACCAGAAGGATGGCAAAGAGTGTGATTGAATATGCTATGTTTAGTTCAGTACAGCGGAGAACCAACCATAAAGACTTTCAAAATTATCTGTTTGCATGTTTCTTGTCACAAGCAAAGCCCAAGAAGGTAATCCAAGAATTAAAAGATCCAAGCTGGATAGAAGCTATGCAAGATGAGCTTCTGCAGTTCAAGTTACAACAGGTTTGGACCTTGGTGGATTTACCACATGGCAAAAAGGCCATTTGTACAAAATAGGTGTATAGGAACAAGAAGGATAAAATAGGTATTATGATTAACAATTTTCTTAGTAACATTCGTCTCCTTTTTACTCTCCCCTTGACACTTTCATCTTTGAATAAGCAATTACCCTTTTCATTCATCACTTTTATCATTCTTTCTTCTTTAGCAGACCCAATTGCAATGAAATCTTCATCTGACCTTTTTATCTTTTCATACGACTTGATTCTCAAACTTCTTTGTTTTCAATGAGAGTGTTGGAAATTTCCTACATGCTTCAAGTAGGTCATCATTTGATTTCTTAATTGATTCTTTATAGGTGGTTTATTCCTAATAGCTTCTGATCTTTGTTGAGCAAGAAATCTTCTTTGAGCAGCAATTGTGTCATGAAGGAATTTTGCTCTTTCTTCTACTGTGAATTGCTCTCTTTCTTCTTCTTGAAGCCTTTTAGCTAGAAGCCTATCAGCCTCAATTCTTGCCTTTATATCATCATAATTTCTTATGAGAGCATCATTTGTAGCTTCTTCTTCAGCTAATCTTTTCCTTTCTTCTTCTGTTTCCCAATCCTCTTGCAACTTTCTAGCCATCTCTTCATCACTAGCAAGTTGCTTAAACTTCTTTTCAGCTTCAGGAATACCCTCAGATTCAGTTTCAGACTCATCTTCCTCTTCAATTTTCTTCTTTCCTTTATCTTTTGGATCAATCTTTGGAAGAGGCTTTAATGTCAATAATGATCTAGTTGAAGTAGGCCTAGGTCTCTCAGTCTCTTCAACATCCTTAAACTCTACTCCTTTCTCCTTTTCTCTTGAAACTGCTTTGGCTTGGCTCATGTTGAGAAGAACCTGAGCAATTGTTTCATCATCTCCAAACATTGTAGAAGTAGTTGTTTGAGTAGTTTGAGTAGCCCTTCTTCCTTCAGTTTGATCATCAGTACCTTCATCTGTCCTATCAGTACTATCTTTTTCCTTGTCGGTACTAACTTTGGATCCGTCAGTACTAACTTTTGGTCTGTCAGTACTAACTTTTTCATTGTCAGTACTAACCTTTTGTTGAGCAGTACTAAGTACATCTTCAGTACTAACTTCAGCATCAGCATTCTCCTTCTCTTCATTCACTACATCTCTTGACCTCCCCACATCTTGAGCATCCTCAGTGTCCATATTATCAATTTCATCGTCATCAAGCTCATCAAACAACAGATCTTTATGGACTGAAGGTTCAGCTTTGGCAGACTTCCTCCCCTGTTTGGATACAGACTCCTTTTGCATCCAGTTTGACTTCAAGGATTTCTTTCCTGCCAACCTTTGCTTCAAAGAGACACTTTTCATCCAAGCTCTGTAGTGTGTAATAACAGGTTTGGCTTGCTTCTTGAGCTCTTGACGTGCCTTCCAAGCTTTTAATCTCCCTGGCTTGATCTTATCCTGTGTACACAAAGAGATACAAAGATCATAGACACTTTGGAGTGTCATGCCACCCTCAGTCCCTGAAAGGGATCTATCACTGGATGACTGACCTCCTTGATTCCCACCAGAAACCTCTAGAATAGAATCAGGAATATGTGGAGTAGGTGAAGGTCTAGGTGATGGGTCAGATTGAGGCTCAACATTTGCTTCACTTGGGTGAGGAGGAGAGGGTGTAGGGTGTGGTTCATATGGTCTTTCTGAAGTAGCACCCTCATCCTTAGTTGATTGTACCAACATAGAAGCAAATAAAGGTGTGACTTTCCCCGAAAAATGTTTACCCTTTTTAACCATAAAGGAGAAAACTTTACTTGTCAAAGCATTTACAAGAAAATGATCTAAAGGTACTAGTACATTCACTAGCTGTTTATTCAAAAAGATTGAAATAAAACGTGGATACATTACAAACTTCTTCTTTGCATCTAAATGTCTAAGCATACCATCAAAAATTAATTTAGAAAAATTATATTTCTGATTAGATGTTAAGCAAATGACAGCAGTGGCAATGTTAGTGGGAATTTGATCCCAAGAGGTGCTTTTTGAGCTAATACAATGATTCATTGTATGAAATAGAAACCTCCATTGGGGTGAAAACAAAGCTTTATTAAATGTTAACACTGTTAAATCCCCCTCATAACCTAGTGAGCTTATGCATCAAATACGCCTGATTAGTAAGAATCTACCAGTCAGCATCATCAAAAAGAAGGTCACTTCTTATGGATGCTTCAGAGATAGATACAAGGCTTGCCAGCTACTTTGGCATCTCCTCCCCGTAGACCTTTGTTAGATTTTGCTCGAGCCTTCCCAACCTATTCCCTTAGAGAACGATAACAACCCCCTAGTCTTGCCTATACCACACTACAACGATTAGGTGCACTGCCTAGGGAGTTGTAAAACTTCTTGTTGAAGTCTAACGACAACCGCATCAAGTTTTTGGGGCCGCTGCGTGGGGAATAGTTAGGTTTTGACCATTGTTTAGCTTAGGTCTACTCGCTTGATTCCTATCAAGTGAGAATTTTATTTTTGGTATATTAGTTTTCTTATAGTCTATCTTTTCTTTGTGTTATTTATTTCGTAAATCTTTTCGTTGACCTCATTGGGAGACGAAAATCCTATCCATACTCTTAGAGATTACTCCAAACCTAGCCACAAGGGCTACAAGAACACCTGTTAGGAATAAATCTTCATATGACTTAATACTGCCAACAGTACTAAAGGAGTTAGTACTGCCAGCACAAAGTTAGTACTGCCAGCACAAAGTTAGTACTGCCAAGGAAACTTAATACTGCTAGTTGAAGGAGTTTGTACTGCTAAATGGTCAAAGCTGATGAACTAAAGATAAGAATGCATGGAGAGCATTTCGGGATATTTAGTTTTGAATTGTAACTGATCCTAATAGATAGGCAGATATATTTGTAAAGGGCTCCTTGTATTTCTATAAAAGGAGATCCCTAGAGTAGTGATAGATAGAACTTTAAGAGATACATTTAGAGAGAATTTTGTAATAGCTTCAAGGTTTTGTAACCCCAGTACTTAAAGAGTACTCGTATTATTTATAATATTGAAGCAGTGAGTTTTGTGTTTATTGTTTGTGTGTGATCATTACTGTTTCATTCATAAATTTCTCTAGAGTATCAAAGTGTAGATTCCGCATACACTTTGGTATACATACAAAGTCTCAATCTTTGTTATTTTGGATTCTTCCAAGGTAACAAACTCTTTATATCATAAAGAATCGATCAAGGCGTGGGATCAACAAGTGGTATCAGAGCCTGTGCTTTGAGAAACTTTGATCTAGGGAAAATGGAGTTAGAAAATTCACAGAACAATGCGTTGGCAAAGCTTCCCATTCTCAAACTAGGAGAGTATGAGATGTGGGAAATCAGAATCAAGCAGTACTTCCAGATCCAAGACTATGCATTATGGGAGGTGATAGAATATGGGAATTCATGGGTACCTATTCCTATTACAGCACCAGAATCAGGTCCATCAACAGCATTAAAGATGACTGTGCCCTCTACTACTGAAGAAAAGATTTGCAAGAAGAATGATGTCAAAGCCAGAAGTCTTCTCCTCATGGCACTCCCAAATGAACATCAGCTTACCTTTAACCAGTATGCTGATGCTCAATCTATGTTTATTGCTATTAAAGCTCGCTTTGGAGGAAATGATGCTACAAAGAAGACACAAAAGGCCTTACTGAAGCAACAATATGAAAACTTCAATGCTACAAGCTCAGAATCTTTGGACTCTATCTTTAACAGGCTTCAAAAGCTTGTTAGTAGATTGGCAATTCTTGGTGTAGATACTTCTCCAGAGGATTTGAATGTTAAGTTTTTGAGAAGCTTACCTTCAGAATGGGATACTCATGTGGTAGTCTGGATGAACAAACCCGACTTTGAAACTATGGGTTTGGATGATTTGTACAACAATTTTAAAATTGTTGAACAAAAGGTTAAAAGAACTGTTGCTGTTGATGATAAGAACTTGGCATTTCTAACCACTACCAGTCCAAGCAGTACTAATCCTATTAATACTGTTAACACTGGAGTTAGTACTGGCACCACCAAAGTTAATACTGCTAGTACTGAAACTAGTACTGCTAGTTTTAGTGATGCCACAGTTTATGCCTTTTTGTCCACACAACCACAAGGGTCTCAGCTTGTTCATGAAGATCTTGAGCAAATTCATGATGATGATTTAGAAGAGATGGATCTAAAGTGGAATATGGCACTGTTGAGCATGAGGGCAAGGAAGTTCTATCAAAGAACTGGAAGGAAGATAATCATTGATGGAAGCAGTACTGCTGGATATGACAAATCCAAGGTAGAATGTTTCAACTGTCACAAAATGGGACATTTTGCTAGAGAATGTAGAGTTCCAAGAAGCAAAGACAACAGAAATTGGAACCAAGGGAACTCATCAAAGGCAGTAAGGATTGAAGATGCCTCTGAGAAGGCAATGTGTGCTATAGATGGTGGTGGATTTGATTGGAGTGATATGGCAGAGGATGAAATTCAAGCAAACATGGCTCTCATGACATTCTCTGATTCTGAGGTATCAAATGATAAATCTTGTTCTAAAACTTGTTTGCAAAATTATGAAGCACTTAAAAAACAGTATGATGATTTACTAGTTAAATTAGATGATACACCCTTAGACTTGTCTTATTCAGGTCTTGAGGAATTCAAACAACCTGAGGTAAATGAGTATGGTCCTAGGGATTCAAGTCTAAAGCCAACCACTGTTTGTGATAGAGAGTCAAATAATTCTAAGGAGAATACTGATGACTCTTTAACACAACAACCCAAGACTGGTACTGAAACTAGCTCTGTTGTATCTCCACTTAAGGTAGACAAAGATTGGAGAGAAAAAAATTTTCATCCTGCTAATCATGTCAGGGTAGAAGAACATTCCTAGACAGAACAACATGTACAGTTTTGATATGAAAAACATAGTTCCTAAAGATGGTTTAACTTGTCTAGTTGCAAAGGCTACATCTGAAGAATCAATTTTAGATCTTATATCTAGGATAAATTAATAACAAAGGCGGAATATTCAATACATAGAATCATTGTTATTAACACAAGGTTT
>BQNB010194187.1:0-11473 GCA_026074375.1 Tanacetum coccineum
GTTGATGAGTTGATATATGGTATTCCTATGGATGGTCCATATCAAACCAACCTTCCTCCCGTTGAGGACATCATCTCATTTATCCGAGTCGATCGTGATGGACAAGTCCGTTGCATCCGTCATGAGGAAGAGATTGATGTTCTTGAATATCAAGTTCTAACTCGTGAAATTGAACCATCTTTGAAACCTTTGGAAGAAATTATTCGGGAAAATGTCTTCTGTCTGGGGGGTAATCGGGATCATGTTCCCGCATGTCTTTGTTTTATGCTTTATTGTGTTGTACACTCCGAAAAATTCAATCTTGCCTACTACATGGCGAAACGAATGGAGTGGGTAACTAAGCAAGCTAGGTTACTTCTACCCTATGGTATGCTACTAACCCGCTTGTTTACATTCATCATGAATGAAAATCCCGAGTTAAACAACGAGTCCTATGTCTTGTACGATCATGTCATGACTCCTCTTGCCGCTCAACTAGAGCGAAAACCAAGAAGAGATCGTGGCATGAGAAGAGGTCGTCATTCCACTTCTTCCTCTTCTGCCTTCGATCAACCATCCTCATCTCATCTCAACGATGATGATGACTATGGGAATGACGAAGGGACCTCGCGTGCAAGCACTCCTTCCCCCATTCGTTATGCCAACTCTTTAACCAATCAAGTTCCTCAAGTCTTTCAAAACCCACCTAACATTGACCCTCACCTTGAACCATTTTACACCCGCCAAACCGAAATCATCAACCGTCAAGTACAATTACGAGATGAGCAACGTGGTGGAGTAAGGTCAATCGAAAAAAGTCTTAGAAGGTTGTGGAGAAACATGAAGAAGTGAGCAATAAGGAAAATTGCTTTATGACATTATTATCTATATTATTTACTAATCTATTATGCTTAGGTGTTTAATCTTATGCTACTCATTAGTAACTTAGTACTTAGTATGGGCAACTTAGCTTGCCATGGATGATCTTTCGATTTTATCATCCTAAACCAATGCTTGCATGCACCTCGATAGACTCTTTGCTATATATATGATATTATGCATGCTTATCTTTTGATAAAATTTGCCTACATATGCTTCCCTCATAGAACTCAAGATAGTTGATATTGTGAAGTTGGATAATAAGTATTAGATGATTCATGATGAAATAGGATTGACTGAAAAAGGGAAATTTAGAAATTTTTAAATACAAGCATATCAGGAAATTCTGGAAAAAGTTTCCTGTCTCCAGAAAATGGCCCCCTAAAATACTGGGCGGCCCCCTAATATATATGGGACCGCCTGGTAATTAAGGAACCGCCATCAGAGGTCACAGATTCTTCTACTGTGACCCACTGAATTTCTGTGAAGTTGACCACTATCCCATCTAGGCCTAGCTATAATTTCTGCATTTTGACAAACACTTTTTAGAATCTAAAACTTCAAACCCCATGCCTTACTTCTTCAATCTATCTCTTCCACCTTAAATCATAAACTCTTCTTTATCCCTTCACCACTCATATTTTCCTTCACCTCATTCTACCATGAATTCCACAAATGCTTCCTCATCTAACCCTTCCAAGAAAATCAAACTCACCATAATCCCTCCTAGACAACTATTTGTCAACATATCTAGTGATGAAGATATCACCACCACACCTTCTCCTACAACAACTTCTTCATCTCCAACTCCTCCAAATGCACCATCAAAAACCACATCCACTAATCAAACATCATCAAGTCAAGAGAACACATATTCTTCCTCTCACTCAAAATTTCAAATTTCATCACCATCTTCACATGAACCAAATTCTCCTCATCACTTGAACCCTTTGCTTGACAACATTTTGGATGTTCCTTCCCTAGGAACTCTACAATCCTTAACCACTTGCAATAGTCATTCTTTCCTTGGGGATATCACACTTTCTTTGTCCCCAATCACTCCTCTTGATCACACTCATGACACTACATCACCACCATCACCACCACAACCTCAACCACCTATCATGGGCCATCCTCTTTTCTACAACTATCATGACTATCATGGGTCATACTTGTTGCATTATGTTATTCAATAACCGCTAAACCTTTCTTTCACCCTAAGAGATGAGATGAACATCATGTTTGCTCATCTTGAATATCTTCTCACTACCGCAATCACCTCACACTTTCCACCTCCACCTTGAAAAATCTCTAAATGTTTTCATAAACGTGTCACCCCAAACCTTTTGCTCAAAAAGTCATTCTCTATGAATCATGAATCATTTAAGACTTATGTAGTATTATTTCTCTTTATCTTGTATTAGCTCTAGTTTTATTTTACATGAATGTATTAGTTGGATGTGCTAGTGTATGAGTTTCTTGTTGGTTGAATGAAACTCTTCTTTTGTTAAATTGAATACAATGTGTTAACTTGAAAGATATTTGTCTTGCACTTGTACTTCTAACCTTGTTTTGTAGCACACAATCTTCGTAAGATCGATCCCTTGGTGCCCCGAACAAGGGGGAGCACACATTAAGGGGGAGTCTTGATATCGTCGATTTCTTTCTTCCTTCGACAACTCGACGATCATTCTTTTTGAATTCGACAAAAAGAGGGAGAAATGAAACATAACTCATTTAATAATTTGACATCTTTAATTTTATTTAAAATAAGTTTATATTTTGTCATCATCAAAAAGGGGGAGATTGTTAATACAAATAATGTCTAAAAACGTTATTTATATTTTTCGACCTCTCAACGTTTTGATAATAACAAAATGTAAAAACGTTTACAATTAAAAATATAAGCGATTTCAATTATCAAATGTAAAATTCCATTTTCTAAGATTAGTGATCAACTTAAGTTATGAACACAAAATAATTAAAGCGGATTAGTGATCAAGAAATTATTTTTCTCTTAATCCTCACTTTTAATTCTAAAAGTATTTTCTCAAAAATACATTTACAAAATATTTTCTAATTAAAAGAAAAGTTTTATTAAAAACTTAAAATTTGAAATTCAAATTTCCTCCCCAAAATAGAAGGTTCCATAACAGATACAACATTCACCACAAAAGACAAAAAGGGGAGCGGAGTCTAGTGACGGCCCCCTTATAGACCTGGCGGCCCCCTTATATATAAAGGACCGCCGGGACCGCCACCGATGGGTCCGTTGGATTCCCCTGCTTTAAATAATTGCTCCATTCCAAACTGTAAAAACATTCTCTTTGCACGAAATATTTCAGTTTTTCTTTCTCTTTCTAAACTTCTTTCTTTCTACTAAAACTCTTTAATCACTAACTACTTAGATCTTTTTTTAAGTGTTCTAATCTCTTCTTCTCATCGCTCCTCTATTCAAGTGCAAAGAGAAGAAGAACATAGTATTGTCTAGAACGAAGTGTTATTAGTGATTCTATCCTCTTTTCTTCTAAGTACAAACCTCAATTGTATTTATCTTGTGTATTTGTGTATTTCGGATATTGTGTTGATCCGATTGTTTTAATCTTGTGAGTGTGTATATCTTGTGAAAGTGGTAGATTGGTTCTAGCTAAGATTAAGGACTCGGAAATTTAGCTTAGTGTCGAAAAAAAATAAACTTAAGCGACGTTTGTAAAACGTTTTCTCCGCCTAAAAGGAGCTTGTTTGAAATAGTGTGAAATCACGAGTCGGATACTCGAGGAGTGGCATGTAGGCGAAGAGGTTGCTTCGTAGCCGAACCACTATAAAATCTCGGTGCTCTTAGTTTTAGTTGTTTCTTTCCTTTTCTCTCTCTTACATTATTATTGTTGTTATTTAGTTTTAGTTTAGATTGTTATTGTTTGTTCATATTGTGATTTGATTGAACATATAACTCTGATCTATACATTTTTGAAAGTAAACTTTTAAACCGCAAAACAAACGTGTAAACTATTCAACCCCCCATCCCCCTCCTTATAGTTTTCACACGAGTTAATACATAAACTGTCAGAAACACTAAGCTGTTGTCTGGTATTGAAGACAGTCGTCATGGACCCAGTGACGCAATGCACAACCCTCCCCAGCCACTCAAGGTCGAAAAGACTCTTTTTTCAAAACTCACGGAGATTACACCTATTTCTATTGACTTTCTCACTCCGAGATTGTTGATATTGAAATGGTGGCAATCAGCTCCAGCCTCCGATCACTAAAATCAAATGTGCACTATTAAGTCTAGAGCCATAAAAGAGATCATCTATAAATCTCATTAGGACACCAATTCATAATATATTTGTTAAATCACACATTGTGATAACAAGTAACATCTTAAGAGTCCTACGCACTATCCTTGTGATATTGCCAGAACATCATAGTGATACTAAAGTATTCACAATGACAATAGAAATCCTTCCAGAGCCAACATCAAACGAGCTCTGCGGTAGGTGACTTGTGAGATCCTATATGGATCAAACTTGTGTCACTGGATAACGATTCGGTCTAACTTATAAATTGATGTATGAATTTTGAAAAGTTAAAACTGTTGGTGTGTTATAAAAACCGTTTGCATCTTAACACACCGACTGATTTTCCTAAATCAATTTTTAATCTTATATCCATAGGAAGCCTCACAAGGGTATCTGGACATAAGAAAGATGAACACGAATTAACGACTTAATCGGGAAGATAGTAAGTTACCGATTCACTCATACCGTGTTGTCTGGTTTGAGATGCTCCGGTATTGAGAACGACTAGTACAACTGCGAAACCCTGTCAAGAAGATTCTTAGGAATTCTATCTGATCACATGTAGTATTTATACTGATCAACGGGAAACCGTGGTTATTGCAACCGTATTAAATGAAGTGACAAAGACACTCTCTTCCATATCTGTTGATTATCACTAACCTAAACCTGCAGGTATTCTCGATGGTGGCAGCATTCGTCCCGATGAGTCATATCCATAACCACATGCTCATACCCGACTGACATATGTAACAACATTATAAAAGCTCAAGTACATGTTTTAAAAGTCTTCCGCTACTCTGATACCGAACGTCTTTCTTGAAGTGACGAAGTAATAAAGTTAAAGAACCTCAAGAAAGATGAATTTCTCAAGTTTTTCAAGATAAAGAAAGGTATGAGCATGTTGGTCCAAAGTCACAAGATCACAAGATGTGAAGATTACAAGACGGCGTCAAGAGATTATGCTTGGTTGATGATCTAAATAAGCTCAAGATCACATTAATGTCAAGTCAAAGATATAAGTCAAAGCCTGAAAGTCAAAGATCACTATATCTTATTCACAAGATGAAGTAATGAAAACAAGTCTGCGAGCACAAGACTGAAGACAAAGCATAGTATGCTAGGTTTTAGTTTTTGTAAAATCTAGTGACCTCCCTTAGGGGGAGATTGTTAGGATAACGAAAAGTATCGGTCACTTCCATTATATCGTTAGATAGCTCATAAAGTAATATTTGGAAACTAGATATGCTAGCTTAGGAAAAAGCCCATGTATAAGCCCATGGCCGGCCTATGATGTAAGTATAAATACCCTTTCCATATATGGAGAGGGTGTTGGTTGGTTGTTTCTTTTCTCATAATCTAATTTTGCATTCTCTTTCACTTTCTCTCACTAGAATCTTCCTCCCAACCTTTCTTTCTCTCTAGATTTCTTCATAGTTCTTTATGTGTTCATAGATTACTAGTATTCTACAGGACTGTTGTGAAGTACATACCGTATCACTTTCTTCATTTCTTGGTGATCTAACCGAATAACCGACCGTTTACCAATCATTCTACATATTGATCAGAACACTTGAAACTGACATGTTGGGGGAGGGCAGTCCACATTATGGTCGAGACGATTAAATTTCATCGTAACACCCCCAAAATAATGAGAACAGAAAGTCAATGCTTTTTCTACAACATAACCCTCCGCTATTGAACCTTCTGGCTTAGCTTTATTTCGTACATAATTTTTTGGCTTCTTCATGTATCTTTCATATGGATACATCTACCGGTAGGGAATAGGCCCCCTTTCAAGAGCCTCTTCGGGTAAATGGATAACCAAGTGAATCATAATGTCAAAGAAATTAGAAGGATATATTTGCTCGAGATTGCATAAAATATCAATCAACTAGCTCTCAGCTTTCACCATATCATCCTCTATCAAAGTTCAAGCGCATATTTGCTTAAATAATTAACAAAGCTCGATTATTAGTTTTGCAACGTATGTGTTCAAGTATTGCTGAAGTCCATAAGGAAGTAACCGTTGCATCATTATATGACAGTTATGAGACTTCATGCCCGTTATATTGCTATCATTATCGATCACTTTTTGCTTGAAGTTGCATATAAACCCATCTGGTAGTTTAACTTCTTTGATGAACTGACAAAACTTTTTTCTGTTATTGGGTGTGAAGGAGTACTTAGCATGAGGCTTCAAGCACTTTCCCTTTTTTGTTTTGACCAAGCCACAACTCCTTTCGAATGCCTAGATTTTTCAAGTCTTGTCTTACCTAAGTGGTGTCTTTAGATTTGTCATTAATTAACAAAGTGCCCAAGAAACTCTCCAACATATTTTTTTCGATATGCATGACATCTAAATTTTGTTTTAGTGTAAGAAAAGACCAATACTCAAGCTCGTAGAAAATAGATTGTTTAGTCTAATTCAGTTCGATAAGAGGATTGCGTTTTATCTTCACACCCCATAACTTTGATGTTTCATCTTCTCACGTGTGGGCAATCTATCAAGTTGAGTCAAGATTTCATTCCGAGTAAATTTCTTAAGAGGATCTCTGTCATCGGTTTGACCATTGAATTTCAGTGACCTCCTCCATTAATGGGGATTCCTTAAGAATCTTCTATGACCAACATAAGCTGTTTTGCTTAACACACGCTCAGATGGAGTGTCTTTATTACATGTAGGGTATGCCATGTAACCTTGCCCACTCCACCCAAACTAACTACTTCGAGCAGGAAAATCATTGATGGTCCATAAAAGCATCACTCTCATATTGAACGTCTTGCATGTAACAGTGTTTATAGTCTCGACACCTGCGAGTTCCTATAAATCATTTAGGTCACCAATCAAAGGTCTCAAGTAAACATCAATGTCCTTCCCCATGGATTTAGGGCCATGAATTAACAACGTCAACATAAAAGAAGTCTCTTTCATACATAGCCACAGAGACAAATTGTATGATGTTAATATGACCAACCACATGCTATAAGACTGACTAAGGTTTCTGAACAGATAATCAACAGCCAACCCTAATCGAACGTTTCTTGGTTATGTTGCAAAATCCAAATACTGGGTGTCAAAATTCTTCTATGCTTTACCATTAACCGGGTGTTGCATCTTATCGTTCTCTGTAGACTTTCCAGTAGCATGCTAAGTCATATGCTTTGCAGTGTGATTAGACTTGTACAAACATTGTAATCTAGGAATGATCGGAAAGTAACACAACACCTTCTTAGGAACTTTTTCCCCGTTGTGTTATTGTCTTTCCATCTACTCGTTTTACACACCAGACAAAACTGCAAATCTTTGTTATCGAGGCCCTGAAATAAGAAGCAATAATTTGCACAAGCATGTATCGACTCGTACCCTAAACCAATCATTTTAAATGTCTTATTTATTTCATAATATGATGGTAGGAGCTTGTATCTTAAACTGGTAGGAAATACCACCTGGAGAAATTATAGTGTTTCATTAAATATAGAATCAGCCAATTTACCTTTGACCTTAAGATGGGTAAACTTTGCCATAAAGTCTAGTCGAGTCATAAAGTCACAACCAGAATACAGCTCCTCGTTGGCACTGGCATATAACTTTTCAAACTCGTTACATTGAGCTTGAGTTGATTCGTTACTTGTCTCACCAATATCTCCTTGAGTTGGCTTATTTAGTTTATTATTCGGAGGAATATAGCTAAAATCATTAAGGCACACTGTCATGTCACTCATCTGATGTTGTGTTGTATTATGTGCTACTAGCAGGGGAGGATTCGTTTCTACATGGTTACACCATGTTTGATAACTGAGGTCCCACCCTTTTCTAGAAATGTGTTTTTTAAGGTCCGTGATGTTTACAAAAGATACACTACGACTAGAACGACATGGACATTTTATATTTCTGGAACTATTCAATAACGGCTTACAATGCTCGAGAAATGCCGAAAGACAAACAAAAAATCCTTTGTCAGTATGATCTAAACGGGTCAAACTCTTATTAATTACCATAACTGCGTTTTAACGATGAAATTAGTTATTATATGCACTTAATTAAACACATTCAGACGATTTAACACAAATTCATAAACTTGGAATACAAGTTGTTTTGCTCACCTAGTGCAACTATGGAAGGTAATCCTATTCGGCAGAATTTCCTCTCAACTCCCCAAATATGTGTATTAAAGACATATTTGTAGGAGTAAAGGAAAATCACTATCGAAATCATATCAAATAGTAAATCACTTATACGTATTCATATCCTAAATGAGACAAAACATTCAAAAAGAAGCCCTAAATAAGGGACTTTCCGAAATTAGTTTCTAATAAATTAATTCCGAACGAGTTTTCTATAGGATGATTAACTTTAGACGAGGATTTTTCGAAATTAATCACTAAAATCCTAAAACATTTAATAAAACAAATACCAAACGCATAACATATACATATTCCATATAACAAATACCAATTAACCCAAATCACAATAAGCTTTCACAAAATAACTTATTCTGATAAGCTGTTGTTAAACAACTTAACAACTTATTCAGAATCATATACAAACCCGCATTACCAAACGTATACAAACCCATATTTCAAATCTAAATGTATATCCGCATTACAAACCCGTTTATTACATACGTAATCATATACAAACCTACAAACCAAATGCAAACTAACATTTCACGAATATATAAACTAACTAACCAAACGCCATACTAACATAACCCACAAACCAACCAAACGCAATACTAACCAGCACGCAAATTCCATTTAACCGTCTATATAACATAAATTCCATATCACTTGACTACATTTAACGACAAATGTATAAAATGAGAGCACATACTGTACGTGTTCGGCTTAGCTTCTCAGCTGTGGTAGGCTGTGCTTCTTGGGTGTGGTAGGCTGTGCTTCTCGGCTGGCCAAATTAGACACACAAATAAAAATTAATCACTACAAAGTTTTGTCGACGACATGTCCTCGGGGATACCAAAAGGCATCTAAAAAAGAAATACCAGGGTAATACATTACCTCGGCTGTGTTCTCGGCTCCTTACATCACGGCTTATTTTTTGCTTATTTTAGGGCTTATTCTTGGCTTATTTTCTCGGCTGTTAAAAAAAGAGAATCAAAAATCAATAAAACCCACAAAAATATACCTTATGCTTATTCTTGCCTTATTCCATGGCTTATTTCAAAAAAACAAAACTTTACCTTATGCTTATTTAAGAAGAGGGAAAGAGGGTGATAGAATTAAACAAGAAAGGGGAGTAGGAAAGAATTAAACATGAGAGGGGAAGAGGGTAGAATTAAATAGGAGAAGGGAGGAGTGGGAAAAGTGCTCCTGTGCAAGTGATTGGAAACAACAACCGGTGGTGGGTTCTGTGGTGAGTGGTGGTGGTGGTGGTGGGTGAGGTGTGGTGGTGATTGGAGTGGTGGTGGGTGATCTGTGAAGTGGTGGTGGTGGGTGAGTCGAGATGGTATCATTATACATGAGATGTTCAACAGAGGAGTCAAGATGGTATCGTTATACATAAGTTTCTCAATGGAGGAATCGAGATGGTATTGTTATACACGAGATGTTCAACAGAGGAGTCAAGATGGTATCGTTATACATAAGTTTCTCAATGGAGGAATCGAGATGGTATTGTTATACACGAGATGTTTAATGAAGGAGTCGAGATGATATCCTTATACATGAGATGTTCAACGGAGGAGTCAAGATGGCATCGTTGTACATGAGATGTTCGATGGAGGAGTCGAGATGGTATCGTTATACATGTGATGTTCAACGGAGGAGTCGAGATGGTATCGTTGTACATGAGATGTTCAACGGAGGCATCGAGATGGTATCGTTGTACATGAGATGTTTAACGGAGGCGTCGAAATGCTATCGTTGTACATGAGATGTTCAACGGAGGAGTCGATATGGCATCGTTGTACATGAGATGTTCAACGTAGGAGTCGATATGGTATCGTTGTACATAAGATGTTCAACGGAGGAGTCGAGATGGTATCATTATACATGAGATGTTCAACGGAGGAGTCGAGATGGTATCGTTGTACATAAGATGTTCAACGGAGGAGTCGAGAGGTGTCGGTAACCCAATAATCACTTCACTTCATATTAATGAACAAGAAAATAAGCTAGGAGATGAAAAGAATTATAGAGAGAGAAAGTAGAGAGAATTGGGAAGTTTACTTTTAAATGTGTAAGTTACAAATGACCAACCCCCCTCACTTTCCTTGAGGAGGTGTATATGTATCAAAACTAAAAGGCTTTCATGCCTTTAGTAATTCTACGGGCCAGGCTCGGGATTACTTGGGCTTTCGCCCGATACACGTGACCGGTTAGCTTATATTTAAGAGCCCGTTTACCCGTTTAGCCTATCACAATGTATATTAATTAATGACCGAGACCTAATATAATTAATGAATGAACTTCCATTGTTCGACTCAATATTTTGAGGCTAACAATCTCCCCCGAAGTGAGTTCATTGTGACACTCCTTCGTGAGATCAATGAGATTGCTTTTGTCGTTAAGCTCTTGTCTTTGTCTTGGTCTTTATCTTGTTGTAGGCTTGTTCCTTCATGCTTTGTGATCTTTGATCTTTAGCCTGTGTCATTGTCTTTTGACTTTGTCTTTTCGTCCGAGATCATTAAATCTTTATCCTTTCATCTTGATTGTCTTTGCCACCTTGCGATCTTGTGTCTTGACCAACATGCTCATACTTTGATCATCTTGAAATCTTGCTACCAATCACCCTTGATAGACTTGATATCTTTGAAGGAAGATCTTGTATATCAGAGTTTGTGCGGAAGTCTTTGTCTTTAATTCTTGAGCTTTCATGATTCTTGAATCTCGATGCTTATAGTATGTCTTTGTAGTTTGAGCATGAGCATGTGGTAATGAATTCGTCTTCAGCTGGAATGAGGCATCTCCATCTCCATCTTTATATGAATCCTGAAATAAAATAGTTAGCAATAAAGCATGTGGACGAATATGGCTTTGTCATTCGTCCGGATTTGGTTAGATTAACCTCGGGTTCCGTAGGACCATTTTACAGTATAAATATTATACCTGTGATCAGGTAGATTCAAAGAATCTCCTTGACAGGGTTTCACAGCTGCACTAGCCGTTCTCGTTATCGGAGCGTCTCAAAGCAGACAACACGGTAAGAGTGAATCAGATAGTTACTATCTTTCTGATTAAGCCGTCAATTCATTTACTGGAACAAATTTGATTCACATTGAATCACACCATCGTTTCTTTCCAGTTGTCACAAGTTTGATTCATATAGAATCTCACAAGTCACCTACCAAGAGCAT
>BQNB010194188.1:0-11473 GCA_026074375.1 Tanacetum coccineum
TGAATAGCCACAATAACTTTAGTCCAAAGAGAGTCTTTTTGCGAGAGAAACTTCCAAACCCACTTAATCATCAAGCCTCTATTTAACGCAAATAAGCTAGACACGCCTAGCCCGCCTCGATTTTTGTCTGTTAAAACATTTTTTTCAAAACATCATATTGTATCACGCTTGATCGGTAATTTGATACGAAACATTTTAATATTTTTAATGGAAACGTATTCACCCCCCTTTACGATTTCCACAATAGACGTAAACAAGCATTACAAGTTCTGAGAAATGTTTGTAAATCTCTCATTTTTTTCTAAAAACTAAATTTCATTAAAAATAAAAACATTACATAATTATAATAAAAACATTACATAATAATAAAAAAACATTACATAATAACAAAAAAAACATTACATAATAATGTTAAGGTAATGCATTAACCACTGCCACTTATAGGAACTGTATCCTTACGAAAAACCTTAACCACATTTCTTATTGTAATGTTAAGGTAATACATTGATGGTTTAGGAGAAAAAACTGAAACATTAGCAAGTATCAAAGCAGCTCCTACACTAATTTCCTTTCCATAACCACCCTCACCAATGACTTTGTGATGTATTGTTCCAGGTATTGTACTTGAGAGATCTTTCATAGTCACCATAAGATCGCCAATTACATTCGGAGAACAAGACTTGACTATTGCAACAACTTGGTCAAGTTTCCAATTGTTTAGAAAATTCTTGATGTCTCCTAAACCCCCACTCACAGTGCCGTCATTAGCATTCACATAGTCAGTGGCGCTAACCCACGACCCAGTCTTAAAATCCTCATCCTCAACAACTTTCTTCATATATATTATTGTGTAGACATTACAGCCCCATCCAAACCAAGTAGAATATCCCTTTGTTTAAGCAGCTTGGCTGATTGAACAATACTCGCAGGATCGGGTATTATCCTAACTGGATTTTAGGTTGAGGGGGATGTTTCAACACGTGTGCTACTAGAGGGACGCAGAACGGGTGTTAATCGGAGATCGAAATCATCTATATCAAGACTGAGTTCCCATTGATCATTTTCGTTATTGAGATTGGAATCCATTTGAGAGAGTTGGATAAGAAGTCGTGTGAGAAAATGAATGATGATAAAGAGGGTATATATAAGACAATTTTTATCTGTCACCGCAAAAAACACCTCCTCACTGGACACATCAGCGCCACATTAGCTTTCTCTCTCCTACATTTTACCCTCACTATCCCTCACACTTCACTATTATCAATCACAAAACCCTCACTGGACAACTCATTTTTTTATTAAAAACTTAAACTTTTATTCAAAATAAAAATACAACATACATAAAATAAAATACGACATACATAATTAAAAAATACAATATACAAAATATAAAAAACGACGTCCGATACGAAAACTAATCTGATTGGTATTCTGAATCAGATTGCACCCCAAATTCCAACCTGAATAACTCATCCTCAGCTTGTTCTTGCTTAATTCTCTCATCTCACTCTTTTTCAGCTCTTGCTTGTTCTTCTAATGTTTCTCTTAATGCCTCTTCATCTAGAAGTAGTTGTTGTTGCTCTTTCTCAGTAAGATATCCCTCAATAAGAAATTCATCACCTATCTCATGTTCATCAACGGAGTCCTCTACCGTTGGAAATGAAGATATGGGAGACATGGGTTGGTGCGTCTGTTGTCCTGATGACGAACCACCCATGGGGTTGTGTAAGGTTGTTGTGAGATTGCTTCGGTTGGTTTTTCAGGTGTCAGTGGATTGCTTCGGGTAGTTTTGTTATTAGACATGGTGAATTCTAGAATTGTTGTTTAAATGTGTGGAAAAAATTGGTTGAAGGAGTTGGTATTTATAGTGCGAAAATAAAAAGTAATCGTTGCAATTTAAAATTTAAAATTACAATACAGAATTACAAGTTACAATACGGAATTAAAAATTAAAATACGAAAATTAAACCACAATACAGAATTTAAAAAACAATACACAATATAAATTTGTTGCAACCAAGCAATTTTACTAATGATTTGTTTTTTGATTTTTGCCGCTTTTCCAAACAAAGAATTATGCATCTCGTAATCTTTATCAGATCCTTCTTTCAAAAAAGTGACAATCATATCACGGTTCACTTGTGGAATGTCATTGCAATTCTCGTATGCATTCCGCATATCATCTTTAGCTATACATGCATTATCATATTTCATGGCTAAATTCATAATCGTTTGCTGACGAGCTTTATCCTCCTCAATTTGTTTATCAACCATAGCTTTAATTTCATCATAGGTATGTGGAACCGAACACGTTATTAAGTTTTTTTGGATAAATGGTATATAAAAAAAGTTTGTGTTTAAAAATGTTAGAATTTAAGGGGTATTTATAGGCCACTCAATATTTCAAGCGACTTATGACAATTTTTGTTTTTTTATAATGACAATGAGTTGACAATTCGCTAACCTCAAATAGATCACTTAATATTTCAAGCGAGTTATGACAATTTTTGTTTTTTTATAATGACAATGAGTTGATAATTCGCTGACCTCAAATAGATCACTCAATATTTCAAGCGACTTATTACAAATTTTTTTTATAATGACAATGAGTTGACAATTCGCTGACCTCAAATAGATACTCAATATTTCAAGCGAATTGTGACAATTTTTGTTTTTTTATAATGACAACCACTTGACAATTCCCTGACATCAAATACAACACTCAATATTTCAAGCGACTTATGACAATTTTTGTTTTTTTATAATGACAATGACTTGACAATTCGCTGACCTATATTATTTTAAAAATAATAATTATGAAATGATTTTGAAAATTCAGTTACTATATATAACATATCCATAAATTGAAATGAAACCATTCTTAACTCTCTTACATAAAATGGATTCAAATGTACAAAAATTCAAATGTATAATACATTTTAATCAAACGGAGCGAGGTTTCATTATGTATGATGATATGTCGTACACAATGATACATGAAATGATGAAGAAGAAATTCAATTTTGAAGCAGATGACCAAATAAATTTATCAGTTAAGCTCCCTTCATTTGACACTATTATCGACATCACAGACAACGATGAGGTAAAAAAATTTGTTGACTGTGCTTGTTCAAGTGATGAAATATCACATTTGTATTTATGTCAACAAGAAAAAATAGAAGAAAATGTCAATTTTATGTCAAGCAATCAAAATCATTTGTTTTACAATTTTTTGGAACTGTCGCCTGTCGAAAACATCGGGCCATCTATTGAAGACGTAAACACATCATATTTTAATAATAACGTTACGAATACGTCTTTTTTGAATGATGGCCCATATCAACATTTCGAATCTAGTGATTCTCAAATCAATGAATTTGGTTATAAAAATGAGCCCAATTTCACAAAACCAGAATCATCATTTGCGTTCGGATCATACGACGAAAATGTAAATGAACAAAATGATTGCTTTGATGGTGTAGATGAAAACCCACAACCCGTTTACCATAAATGGAAGAAGTTCATGTCATTTAAGCCTGACATTCCATAAACGTCTTTATACAAGTCCAAACCTGTCACACCCCGTCAGTGGCGGAAACAAGGGAATGCGACGATACCGTTCATCGAACAAGATACAAGATCATACTCTTTACAATTTACAATAATGAAACTTGGATTTACATAAAGTTTACAAGTTAAAACTTGTCAAAACCAAATAATCAAAACCCATCTTGACCCAGTTCCCTTGGGTTACATCTTTGCTCTTCCAATATCATTCATATACCTTTGATTTGACACACCTAAAAATGATACTCGAAAACGTCAACAATAATGTTGGTGAGCTCGTAGGTTTGACCTTAAACCCAAAAGGTGTGTCAATATTTTAATAGTGGACAATAGTGCTATATGACAGTGAATATATGCAAACAACCTTAGCATCACCGCTAATCAACAACCATATGTCACTTACGCACCTAAAGGGCCTACCAGCTGGAGCACTAAAATTAGGGCAGGACCACACACAAACTAGGGTAGGCGTACCCATCCGCTCCAATAATCACACAAATACTGGGTAGGCGTACCCATCCGCTCCAAACAATCATGCACACATAATATTCACATAGCAGTCATAAGCACATATCTTGTCCCAAAAAACAAAACCACATTTCGCACAGATCAATTCAAAACATTTCAAAACACATTTGAGTATCATTTTCCCCCAACGGAAAAGACAGTAAAAATGGGTCTACGAGAACTCACCTCAATCAGCAATCAAAAGCAACCGCACAATCTCAAGTAATGCAAAGCACAAACAATCTCTACGCAAGCGCACAACGGTACCCGACAACGACCTAATATATACTCACTTTATTAATACTCGTACAAAATTATCTTATTGTACAAGTGTTCGTCTTTACTCACCCAAATTCCTCATTTTCAACCTAAAATCCCATTTCAACTTCATATCATTCCAAACTCGTTATCTCATAACGTTAACTTATTACAAAAATCGTCATCTCAACGTTAACCAATTATCAGTATTTTATCTCATATTATGGTTGTGTGGTAATTACGCAAAAACGACTCAAAAACACTTGGGCAAATTGCGACTTCAATACAACATAGCGCAAACACCTCAAATCATTGAACGATGCAATCGACCAAAATACTCCGCGAAAATCCGACGAAAAAAATGAGTAAAAACTCAAAAGCCGAATATAAATAAATCCGCATTTCTGAAATCGATACGATATATATATATATATATATATATATTAATAAGTAATAATTTAAATAAATAATAATATTTTATTATTATTTTTGTCTTATTATCGGGCTAACAGGGTAATTACAACGTTTCGTTATTTCAATATGTCCATGACCAATAGATTTTACCTCAACACTTAGTCTTCCATGATAATCATCCTTTATTTCTTCAAATCAAATCAACACAACGACTATAAATATTAAATATTTAAGAAAAGGTTTCGAGAAAAATATATCCTTTGTCTTGCATTAAATTTTCAAGTAAAATAACTATTTATTATTAAAATCTTGAAAATTTACCCCTTTTTAAGCAAAGTTTCTAAGTATAAATTTCTTTCGAAAATTTGGCATGACCCGTACGTCTATATGACTTTTTCCAAGGTTGTAAACCTTAATCCCAAACACTTTTCACAAACCCAACGTTTTTCGACAAAACACTATATCAATACCTTTCACACGTTTTATCCAACCGTAACAAAATACTCCATTTACATTCGACAAGTCCAACAAAATCCCCCTTAGTCCAAACCAAATCCATTAGTCCATTTATAAGTCCACAAATCATTTTTCTTGTTATTGAGCCTTATGGCCCATTATGGTCTTTAAGTAATTAGCCCGATAGCAAAACTTAGTCCTTACCTCTTTACATAAGTCCAAAATATAATTCAAAGCCCAATGGACCTTAAGCCCATTAAGCCGTAACAAACATAAGTCGAAATCCTGTATCTGTGGCTCATTAAACCGAAACAATAAGCTATAAGCTTATAATATTATATATATATAAAAACTGATAACCAAACAAGCCATATGCCTCTTTATATAAGCCAAAAACTAAATAAGCCATAAGCTTTTAATATAAGCCGAAACCAAATAAGCCATACGCTTTTAACATAAGCCGAAAATAAAAGCTTATAAATAAGCCGAGAACATAAGCTAAAAAATAAGCCGAAAACATAACCAAATCCAATAACCAAGTCCAATATCCAAATCCAATAACCAAATCCAATATCCAAATCCAATAACCAAATCTAAATACCAAAACCAATAACCAAGTGGGCATAGCCTACCTTGGCATCGGACCAAACAACCAAACGGACCCTTATTGGGCCAAGCCCAAGCCGAAAACAAATATCCCCAAATAAGCTATAACCTAGCTTATTGAATAAGCAAAACTTCAAAATAAGCCCTTTTTAAGCACTTTCATAAAATGAAAAATTACCACAACAACCATTTTATTTAAACTTAAAAATCCTTTCTTTTCTTTCTTTTTAAGCCGACGCACAAACACCCCCTTTATTCACATTTTCGTTTTCAAGATTCGATTTTTACGACGATCAACTTGTACAACTAGTGTTTTAACACCATAATAGCAACAAAGGTACAACTTTTAACAAAGTTTAGAAAACTTACAAGTTTGGATGACCTTGGTTCGGTTTTGAAGCGAAAGGAACGAATTTGTATACCTTTTATATAACCCGCGTCTACTAACTATCAACCCACTATCTATTCTTAACCCATGTTCTTGAGAAAATCTTCAAAATCTTCGTTTTCTTCTTCCTTGTGGTTCATCCGATTCTAGAGAGAGAGAGAGGGAGAGATTTTTATGTTTTTTTGATTTTCAAAATGAGATGAATGAATGAAATGGTTGAGGTAATGGTGGTTATAAGAGTACTATGCAAGACATGCTAGCTTAAAAATAGCCATATTGTCTCCTCTTTGCTTCCCTTGACCGAATGGATCCTAGGGAGGGTCTCGGGTCTTCCTTTTTGTGTCGGGATCACTTAAAAACTCAATTTTCATCTATTTAAAACGTCAACCGAACTTAGTTATTATTTTCATTGCGTTAAAAATTATTTTTCCATAAATCTAGATTATTCACACGACACCTATCACATTAAATTGCTATAAAAATCCAATTTGTGCAGTTGTCGGCCGACTCCGGACCGAAAATATAAATTTTTGACAAAACTCAACCGAACCTTGCTCATCCATTTAAAAACACTTCAAACCACAAAATATGGTTTGACAACTTATTTTCAACTAAAATTTCACCTTTTTACGACCGTTACAGTCTTTTACCGAATTTCACGACAACAACCGTTTTTCTGATAACTTTCAATTCTCACACTCACGATTTACGTTTTAAACCAACGTTACTTTATCATTAAGAATTTATTAAATAAATAAACCCATTAACACATTCCCAAATTTACTAAATCTCCACACCTAAACAAACTGTCGTGCCGGTACGCGCTGCGTGACAATTTTTCGCTAATCGCTGAAAAACTTCTCGGAAAGCACAGAAAACTCCAAAACCACTCTAAAACAGAAAAACGAATCAAAAGCAATTCATTTACGAACTCAAAACTCCATCAAACTCCCGGTTAAACCAAAACCGTTTTACGCAATAATAGTCAACAAAAGTCAACTTTTCAGCTTTCATCAAGAAAACTGACAAGATCGAAAGACTTCAAAATACCAAATTACAATATTTTATAATACTTAACCCTGGGCAAATTACCGGCTATCACAGTCTCACCCCCTTAAAGGAATTTCGCCCTGAAATTCAAATCAAATTATCAACTCATAATACTGACAGGAAATTTCATTCCTCAAAGAATCACATCAATCTCTAGGATTTAGTCTTTTCAAGCGGGGTTCCTTACGATTCCTCTAGAGACTAAGTCTTTCCACAGTCCAAGTCCCACACTTTCTTATGGTCAATCCATATCCGATCACAAAATTATGATAGCCTCTCATACTATCTCTTAGATCCAAAATTTCTCATACTTAGGTCACACCGTCTCAGTCGAGTTTCAAGATACGATCCAGTCCTCGATGTGACGACCATTCTATCAGAATTGGCATCGCCAATCTTTTCGGTTATTCAACAAACGGGACTAACCCTACAGGGTATACGTCTTGCACAATATGACCCACACTCTACTTTACCAACACTTACTCACCCAGAATCCCCAAGTAAGCCTTACTTGGTCAAACAATCCCGGCTCTACCTTTCTAGGAAGGCCGTTTCATAGTCTAAACTCATCATAATTTTCCTTAAACTTTTCCAAATCAATCCTACTCCCCGAGTGTCTTAAACCTCACATCAATTAGCTAGGTCAAGATACCTCTCAAAAGCTTACACAATAATAAGTATGATCAAGTTTCCTAACTGATCACCACAACTCTTTCTAATACTCTCTGTGACCATTCACGGTCAATCACTTTCCTATTAGATCTCCTAACAAAATGGTAAAATCGATCAACTCGAATACATTTCAAGCTTACAGAACATAGTAACTACATCGAACGCCAATCCTAATAAGGAAATGGGTATCCGCTCTATCACGAGTGACCAATCACAACACACTTACACACGGGAAAATCTGCTCTCTCAAGCTAGTCACACAATAACACAAGAATAACTGCTATCCGTAAATTTCAAACAAAATTTCCTTCACTATCACGAATCGATTTCAATACAAATCACATAACGACTAGTAAGGATTTGTCATAACTACCAATACAAAAGAAATTTTTTGATCATAATATCAACACTAACCGATGCTACCCGGTTTAGTTATATACACAAACTATTAATCCAAACCTTGTATATCCTACACATCTCTTCGGGGCTCCTGCCCTCTCCTCATACTGTCAACACTCTCAACCAACTCTAACCGCGCACGTCTCTCCTCTGCGAGCTGTAATCGCAACTCACTGCGACCCTCTCCTGCTCATGCTCTAGACTCCTAAACTGATACCTCTGGGAGAAAATCTCATCCTTAACCTCTCTTGACCTAGTAAATAACTCTCTTATGTCCCTATCGTACCTCTCAAACAAAGCAGGCGATAGCTCCTCCAATCATACCGCATGATCACGAATCAATCCCCCATGCATCTCGACTTGAGCTCCCAGCTCAGTCAAAAATCCCTCAGTCTCAACCGTAGCGGGTGTAGCTACAAGAGATGGTACAATCAGCGGTATCATGGGTGATAAAATAGGTGAAGGAACAACAGAAGGTGATGGAGAAATAGGAAGTAAAATAGACATCCACTCGGGTAAGGGTGGTGTCTGAACATGTGGTGCTAGTGGTGGGTAAGCAGGAACATCAATATAAACCATACCGTCCTCCGGGTCTGTCCACATGGTGAGTGTGGGTTGTCTAGATGCCGACACCCTCTCTGGTCTCTCGGACTCTGGTGCAGATCCAAAACTGTGTCGTACCTCAAACGTACTGTATACATGATCCCCCTCTAACGCTAACTCTCGGCGCCTCAACGCTCCATACCCAAGTCCTAAAGGCGTGCTCACAGCTGTCCCCATAACTGGAACTGCCTGCTGCTGACCCTCAGGTACAGCCTCCTCATCCTCCCCTTAACCGAGTCCATCACTCTTTACATTATGAACCTCGTCATCTAAACCACGACTCTCATCATCTAAACCATGACTCTCAACTCCCATACTGGGGCCCTCGTCCCCCGCAGGAAGACCTTCGTCCCCTGCAACAAGATTCTCATCCTCTGTAGTAGGACCCTCGTCCTCTGCGTCCCTACTCACACTGTCAGAATCCAAACTCTCATCTATCTCATCATCCTCCTCATCATCCTCCTCCTCATCATCCTCTACTAACTTAGACGTACCCTGATAATACTTTTGTGAAGGAAGGTCTGGCGATGATAAAGACGATGAACTCTCGTAAGAGGACCTAAACCTCTTACGGAATGCGGACTCAGACATAGCTGCCACTTCTGCCATACTGGAAGAGAGGCCCGATAAGATCGCAGGTGGAACGCGCACAACCATACGTGCGGTCCTGCGGAGAATGTGAACCAAAGTAGATGAAGTACTCTTAGGTAGTGATGTGGGTGGTGCTACAAGAAGGGGTGACTCAGATGTCTCAGTCTTAATAGGGTCCTCAAAAGGCTCGGACTGAGTGTCCGTCCCATCTAAATAAGCCTGCCTAACAGCCTCATAGGGATCCTCAGGAAGTGGTACGGGCACTCGGGAGCTCTGAGCTCCGTCAAACTGGGTGGAAATCTTTAGGTCAACAAACACTAGTGTAGACATCCTGTGATAACACAATAAAAGGGTATAAGTATAAAATAATATTATCCAAATTATCAGCATCATTATGCTTCATATACAAATCATTATAGCGATTGAAATTAGACGTTCGTAACCGTATATATATATATATATTAAATATATCAGGAAGAATACGAACAATGAATAAACACCGACTAGGTTCGATACCGAACATGCACAACTGGTCACCACATAAAACACATAATCTACAAAAGCATATTCTCAATTCACGTTGCTACCTGCGACTATCCACAAAATTCTCAAGGCAACACGCACTATACTAAGGCAAGCATGACCAACATCAATCAATCAATCATCGCTATCCGCCACAATTTTACTTACACTCTCAAGGCATCGCACACTACTACTACTAAGGCAACATGGCAATCCTAAAATCAACATGATCTTAATCTCAACACTCGCAAGTGTTCTCATCACTTTGCATCCTATCATTTTCAGGTGGTCACATTACTCACACATCCCTTCCCCCCTTTAACATAACTTTAGAAAACTAACCCCATCATTTCATAGTCTTTCATGAATTAAGCATAGTTGATCAGGCTATGCGTAATTTAAGAAAAATACCATGAACTGCTTGGGTTATTTGACTTTCTCCATGTTTGACGTTTTACTAAAAATAGACTTCACTTTTTAGTTATAGTTGCGCTTTTTATTTTATTTTATAAAAACTGGCATTCTCTATAACCTTGGCTCTTGATACCAATCTATCACACCCCGTCAGTGGCGGAAACACGGGAATGCGACGATACCGTTCATCACACAAGATACAAGATCATACTATTTACAATTTACAATAATAAAACTTGGATTTACATAAAGTTTACAAGTTAAAACTTGTCAAAACCAAATAATCAAAACCCATCTCGACCCAGTTCCCTTGCGTTACATATTTGCTCTTCCAATATTATTCATATACCTTTGATTTGACACACCTAAAAATGATACTCGAAAACGTTAACAACAATGTTGGTGAGCTCGTAGGTTTGACCTTAAACCCAAAAGGCGTGTCAATATTTCAATAGTGGACAATAGTGCTATATGACAGTGAATATATGCAAACAACCTTAGCATCACCGCTAATCAACAACCATATGTCACTTACGCACCTAAAGGGCCTACCAGCTGGAGCACTAAGATTAGGGCAGGACCACATACAAACTAGGGTAGGCATACCCATCCGTTCCAATAATCACACAAATACTGGGTAGGCGTACACATCCGCTCCAAACAATCATGCACACATAATATTCACATAGCAGTCATAAGCACATATCTTGTCCTAAAAAACAAAACCACATTTCGCACAGATCAATTCAAAACACTTCAAAACACATTTGAGTATCATTTTCCCCTAACGGAAAAGACAGTACAAATGGGTCTACAAGAACTCACCTCAATCAGCAATCAAAAGCAACCGCACAATCTCAAGTAATGCAAAGCACAAACAATCTCTACGCAAGCGCACAACGGAACCCGACACCGACCTAATATATACTCACTTTATTAATACTCGAACAAAATTATCTTATTGTACAAGTGTTCGTCTTTACTCACCCAAATTCCTTATTTTCATCCTAAAATCCCATTTCAACT